>JAOWAW010188282.1:0-20857 GCA_028565695.1 Nicola tetela
AGAAGAAGAAGAAGAAGAAGAAGAAGAAGAAGAAGAAGAAGAAGAAGAAGAAGAAGATGGCGGCCTTATACGTACTGGTGTTCATGTAATTTGGGGCTCCGTAGATTTCTGTTTTGTGTTCACTTGCTAGCTTTCCTATGATGCAACACTGTCCTGTGGTGCTCATGCAATTTCAGCGGGTAGCATTGCAAGACTTGCTCGTGTGTGAAAGCTGGTTAGGTGTGCAGCAGCTGTGTTCTGAATCACCATAAGGCATACAGCTGTCTTTTGTCTCCAGCCACTTTGTCTTCCAGTCTATTGGCTTTTCACCCCATGTCTTTAATCTAAGCAGTTTCTGCTACTGATTTTTCATCACCACAACTGTCAGAGCCTTTGCCATCGTCGGATTCCAACAACCTAGCACCTGACAACTCTTCCTTGACATCAACAGGTGGCATGCATTTGTATACATCTCCAAGGCATCATTCCAACGAACATACATTTCTCCTTTCATCAGCTCTTTTTGCCCCACTTGGATAAACCCTGATGGGTCGCTCTCTCTGCCTGACTTTTGCCCATGGGCCTCAGGGAGCTTTTCATGGGTCAGTCAAGTTGGACAGAGATGACTGTGTACATGCCATCTATTGTGTGTACAACGGTGTTTACTGGCATCATAACCTCTTCCTCTTGCCTCCCTGTGCCACCGGAAAGAATTTCTTGATAAACTGTCGAAATTATTTCTCCCTATGAGTGCATTGCTTTGAAAGCAACAGTTTTTCTATCACTTCTTCTTTTGCAGGGACCTCACTCCCAGTCAGAAGTGAGCTTCCAGCACATCACTTCTACACACAAGGGAGTTCAGAAATATATTCATTAGGAATAATTTTTGAAATCTGGCCTCCTTAAATTTTCTGCTCATGCGTTCACAAACTCATTTAAAGATGAAGGCTGTATGCTACTATGTGAAACGCTGTACAACATCATGATCCCTGTACATGCAGGATTGTCCCTTGTGGTCCTGAACAGGCCTGCACTAAAATTAGTATCGATGTCTTTGTGTTAATGTACAAGACTCAAACCATAGAATGCATAAACCCTGACGGCATTTTAGGCACATTTAATTGATCTTTGGAATTTTAAGCACAAAAGTGGGTAAATTTGGGGGATGGCAAGGACAGTGGGTTGTTGTTCGTCTCCACATTATGCAAGACTTCCAACCATGCCCTGTCACAGTTCACTTGACACAGGCTTCTGACTTGTCATGAGAATGAAGAAGACTTGATTTGCTTTTGGCCACAGCACGACAACGGGGAAAAATAAGCTAACCAGCTAAAGAACTGAAAGTATTTTGTGATTGTGGAAGACAGGTGCATTTTGCTTGAGCAGCGATGAAGGCAGAGTTTTACTGTCTAAGGACATTCTGAGATTGCAGCGCTCCCATGAACAGGCTGACATGCTGCTTCTTCTCCATGCGGCAGACACTGCTCACAGTCACCCGGCAGTCCGTCTAATGCAATTCCTTTATAATTGTTATACTGATGTGGCTGTTTGCTGTGCATTCAACAACAACAGAGCCACGGCACTATATTTTTGGACCGGAGACAGTGCACAGGTTTCATTGACATCAAACAGATTTCTTCTGACCTTCTCCACTATTGTGGAGAGCCCTATCGGGCACCCATGCTTTTACAGGCTGCAACTCAGAAGTCACCTTAGTAGGTTAGGATAGAAAGGCTGTATTTAAATTCATCAATGAGTGTGTTCATCATTGTCAAATAGTGATTGTCCTTGGTGATGGAGTGGCATGACACAGACTCACAGATGCAAATGCGTGTGTAAATCATCTACAGAAATTAATGCTTCTCGCTGGCTGAGCGTAGAGAGAGAGAGGCAAGAAGCAAGATCTTGCTGGCTGCACGTGAATTTCATTCTATATAAGAGTGTGAAAACGAATGCTCCATTCACTCACATTCAGCCAGCCTACATGCCATTGTGCAGTTACCACCCAACCTCCCGCAGTATTATATTCTGTGTTTAGTGCCATCTGTCGAATGATGACATAATCTGCTTCAATTGGTTTTGACATTTTGCACATTCCAACACAGCTGGTGGATATTTTTAATAGCATTCCACAAGAGAAGCAAAAGAAAGGAGGTATGAGAAGAGGATTGAAGAAGAACTTTGTTCTTCTTTGGTCCTCTTTTCTTCCCTCCTTTCTTTTGCTTCTCTTGTGGAATGTCACTTTCTAGCCCTAGCTGAGATGGGTTCATAAACGGGACTTTTTTCCATTGCACATTTCTGTCAGAGCACAGAGGTTTTTTTAAGTCTGCAACTTGCTAAAAATTAATCTGGCATCCAATCTCACTCCAGTCTGCTCATGGTGTTATTCCTCTAGATATAATTGTTGGTTCAGGCACTCCAGCAGCAATCAGCGTCAGATTGGCACAACTCTTGTTCTTTCTGAATTCATTTTTCTGATCTGACGTATCAATAAAGTCAGTTGTGTGTGGTAGGCAGCAGGGCACAGCCTAATCTATGTGTTTGTGCTGAGGCGAGAATTGTTACGTATATTAAGTCCGTGAAGTATTTCTCCATGTTGTGTGAAGTGATTTCTCTTGACAGAAATGCTTTTCCCTTCCTTTGTACAAATACATTTAACAGTTCTGTCTTCCTTTTCTGCGCAGAAAACTCAGTCGTAACCGGCTAACAACCCTGCCTTCAGAAGCTTTCTCTGGTTTTTCATCCCTGTCAGAGTTGTAAGTATTGGAAAGACAGCTGCACTTGTCATAGGACTACTGCTAACACGCTGATCGAGACACTCTGTTATCTTTGAAAAAGAGTTGTTGGTATTTAATCTTTAGATTAACAAATATTCAAACTTGTAACACATGCGCTAATTCGAGAACAGTCAAAGTGTAAAATTTATTTGCAGGCAGATATTGGATTGAGTTAGGAGTAAGCCTCAAGGCTTACTATACTTCCACATGCACCAAGTTGTCTCTTTGCTGATCTATTTTACACCATTAGATCACATTGAGGCATTTGAAACTTGGTGCATACCTACGTTATATGATGTTGGCCACTTGTACAGAAGATGTTCTCGACTTGCCTTATTGAACAGCACAGTCTCATAAACTGAAAGTAAATTTCTATCAATTTTATATCATTGGGTGCAGAGCAGCATATGTCTAAAAAGAAAACGCCTTGTGAATATCGCTGCTGGGGAGTATGGGATTTGAGGATTTCCGCCAGAGATGTTTGGTCATAGCTGCACAAAAAAATGAATGAAAAGTATTCTATGCCATCCTCATAAAGGAGCAAAGTCATTGTTGTTTCCATATCAGGCTTCACATAAAAAGGGGTAGCCCCCTTTCTAAGCATTCCTACTGAGGAGATCTAGAGTAAAATTCCTCGTGGAAATTACTGTCACTCCCTTCACAACTCGAATAATGTTTTTGATTATCTTCCCACCATGCAGCAGTAAAACTCCCATTTATCCCTCAGCATTTTACAGTATTGTCTATCACAATACGAAAAAGTCTCTCATGTAGTGGACTCAATCTGCATGAGGGAGAGCAGTGCTGTTTGGGTTACATTGAAGAACCATATTGAAAAACATTTCATTATCAGCATCCTCTGTGAGCATTCCATTAGAATCATTCAAACTACTTGCCATAAACTATAACATCTTACTAGTCTAAACGGAAAACCTACTAGGTTTATAATAATCATTAGATCAAAATACTGTACAACATCAGCACTCATCACCGCTGAGGGTAGACTTGAACTGTTGTTCCACAAGTACTTATCCCTGGTAGCCACTGGTTGTGATGTGATATGCTGTTGCCATGCTAAGGGTTGGAAAAATTGGCAGCCACTTGGGTTAATTTTATTCATATTCCAGAGTGGAAGATGTAGGGCTCGATTATGAAAGTGGTGCCAGACTCGAAGTTTTGTCTTGTGTTATTTCAGGGATTTAAGATACAATCAGCTGGCAAACCTAACAGTGGATCTATTTCAATCGTTGCCACGTCTAACAAAGTTGTGAGTTTCTGGTTAATGGGACTTAATGTGATCAACATGGTAAAAGCTTCAGTTTATCCAGGACAAGCCCTCACAGGCAGCATCCTGGAATTTGAATTTCCTTTCCATTATAGGGTTAATTCTTTTTGCCCACTTATCCATTCTTGAAGTCTGGATATATTGTTTTCATTCTTTATGAAATCTGTTAAAAAAATTGGAAAGAATGCGTTGTAGATGTTCTCTTTTATAATATGTCAGGATAATTCTCTCTGTCTATTGATCTCTCTTTCTCTCGTCACCAGTAATCCCAAGTCTTCATGAAGGCACTAAGAATTGGAGTGAATTGCTATGCCAGAACCTCAAGCAGTGCCATTTTAAAACTCCACTGACCAACATTCCATTTCCTCTTCCAGGAGAGACATGCCCAGTGTGCTCTGCTCCGATCAAGCAGATTCCCTCTTCAGCATGTCTTGCCAGGTGCATGGAGAATAAAGTAGAATGATTTCTACAGATCGATATCCTGTCACCTCCTTCATACTTGTTAAACACTTGGTCTTTCTTTTGTGGACAGGTATCTCGGTCATAACAAGATATCAAGCCTGCCTTCCAATGTGTTTTCTGGATTATCTTCACTGTCAAGTCTGTAAGTATTGCTGGTCTGGCTCTTGAAACGTGGAGTGAGTTTTTCATGCTTTCTTGAGAAAATGAGAATTTGTATGAGCCGCCTGATGGAGTGGTGGGTGCAGTTAAGTGTCACACTGTTCCGCTTACAGAGTTGCAGAAAATTGAGGTTTGTTGGAGCATGTGAAGCATTTCTGTGAGGTCTAGCAAACGTTTTGAATGTCCAAAACCAGCTGGTCCTGTCCAAGTGATTGCAGAAGGGAAATGACTTTATAAATCACACTCTGAGTGATTTAGGCAGAGTTTCTTTTCAAAGAAACCCCAGCTCCAGCTCCCTTAAAGCAGCAGTGTCACAATATTCGGAAATTTTTTGGATGTAGTTGTATGCCTCACATACATGTGTCTGGTGCAGTCTACTCTTGATATAACCTAATTGAGTGGAGCGACCTAAAAATTGCCTTATGTCAAATGTTCCTTTTAAAAATATGTAACGTAATTGTTATACTCCTACCCCCTATAACAATAAACGTAAAAATTTAAGGCTATACCTTCAAAGAACTGTGCAACTGCAGAAGAATGAGTGCCATTCGTGAAGTCAACCAAGCCAAAGGCAGAGGCCCCAAAGAAGCAAAAGCCTCTTTCCGCATATAAGAAAAAATGGAACATTGAAGAATTCAATACTGCTAAAGGGAGTCCTAGCCAGGCACCATCGCAACTGCAGCGGGATGTCCAGTCAGTGCTGATCAGCATTGATTACATTGTTTTCGAAGAGCCAGAGGAAAAATGGGACACAGAATGTGAGAGTGTGCAAACTAATGTTGTACTGCGCTTTGAAAGAGAGCTATGCCTTGCTTGAAATCATCACTGGTGTTTGTGCTGCGGGCAATATACAGTGCCTTTTCCTTTAACAGCACATCATTTATGGCCACAGACTGATTGTTTCTCCATGTCAGTGGTTGCCAACGGAGTAGTGTTTCTTCTACTTCTCCGAGGGGAATGTGACGCTATGGCACTTGGCTGATTGAGCATTGTTGAAGACCTTCTTCACTTCTCTAGCTCTCCAAAACGGTGTAAATAGTGCCAGCCGAACGTCCTACTGCAGTTGGGATGCCACCTGGTGTTACGATAGATAGATACTAAAGCCTCAGGTGCAGGAAACTTGTTGCAACCTATACAATGTTTGCACCTGACCCAGGCATGATCATGACTGTTGCTTTAAGGTGGATTTGGTTCCGGTTTCAGGTTATTTACCTGTCACAGTGGCATGGTGCTCACACCTCATTTACGTTATAGAGAGGGAAGATGTCCTGACGATCACCATGGCGTATTCATTATCGCAACATTCACGTTACAGCGCATTTTTACATTTTAACGATTTTTCAACATACATTTTGAATGGCACTCAGTGGAACTGCGACAAACTTTACGTAACAATGGGGTTTATGCTATAACGGGGGTTGTTGTAGAGGGGTTCAACTGTATAGAGAAAATTTTATACTACTACACTGGCAGCTGGAAAAGCGTAGGAGCTAGCCACGCATAGATTGTGCAGAAATTTTGGCTGTGAAAGAAGAGTGTCTACCTTCACGTTAGTCAAGAAAATGTTTACCCAGAGGCTCTGGGTGGTGAGGAGAGAGCTAATCTGTGCCTACCTACACCATTTCTCAGAGCAAGAGCGAAGGCATGAGTCAGAGCAGGGAAAAACCAAGCAAGTCATTAGTGGGTGCAAGAGCAGCAGCAAGAGTGAAAGCTTAAAGGAACAACAGTGAGAGTGGGACCGATAGCAACTGCGAGAGCGAGAATGAGAGTAGCAGCGAGTGCGAGAGTAAACAAGTGCCAGAGGGAGCATGTGTGATAGCGATTAAGAGCAGCAGCAGGAGCTAAGACTAAAGCAGCGTCCAAAACCAGAGCAAGAGCAGCAGCAAGAGTGAGAGCAACAGCGAGTGCCAAAGCAGGCAAGACACTTTTCTTCAGTGATGCTAAGGTAGACACTTTTTCACTGATGTGAGGCCAGCACTTCTTCTTACCATTGTAATTTAGATTAGACAGACACTGTTCCTAAGATTATCCAGAGCATCTGGGCAGCCACTTTTCTAAACATGAAGGCTGACAGTTTGTTCACCAGATCCAATGCCACAGTTCGTAAATTCAGACGCCTCTAGATACCATAGTAATACGTAACTTGAGTATGTAGATCTATGGTTTATGGCAGAGGGCTGCATGTACTACAACAATGCGTGGCTGGCGCTCATGTTGGCACTGTCCGCATCCAAGTGCTTACAAGTAATATCATTCAGCCAATCAGCAAAAAGAAGGTGATTAAATTCTCTCTCGAACCAAGAGGTTAGTGCAGACTGGACTAAGGAGACCGTTTTGCTTGCATCAGTGTAGAAAATTGAGCCTTTGGTGGAGCATCTGAAGCTTCCCTGAGAAGTACTCAGTAAGCTTTTCCAATTCGCTACAATGTTACAAGCGGAGCAGTCAAACAGCTCCATGCCTCAAGAGCCTTTGTTCTTGTTGTTCTAATCATTACTAGAGTAAGATCTCTAAAGTCCTTCCATCTGATTCTCAGTTTTACCATACTGGGCAACGTCAGCACTCATCACCTCTCAGGGTAGACTTTAACTGTTGTTGCAATAGTGAATTTCAATCACTGGTGACAACTGCTTGTGATCTGAATTCTTAGTGCTATGATATGGGTGGGAAAAACTGAAGGCAATTTGGGAAATTTTTTTCATGTTTCGGAGAGGAGGATGTAGGACTTGATTATGAAAGTGGTGAGTTTTGTCCCGTGTGATTTCAGGGATTTAAAATACAATCAGCTGACAAACCTAAGTGTGGATCTATTTCAATCGTTGCCAAATCTAACGAAGCTGTGAGTCTCTGGTTATTCTCACTTCATATAATCAACATGATTAAAACTTTAGTTTATCTGAAACAAGCACATAAAGACAGTGTCCTACAATTTTGATTTAGAGTGTTCAATATTTTTCACATTTATCCATTCTTAAAATCTGGCTACTTCATTAGCATACACTGAGCTGATTGAATAGAAACAGTAATCAGTTAGTTGATGCACCATGAGGGAAAAGGTGTTTCCTTGCGGCTTTCCTTGCTCTGTCTCGAGTGGCTAGCTTCTCTGCTGTGGATTACTGGCCCTCAGTCTGATGCCGGACACTACTGTAGCATCAAATATCTCGATGTTGTGATGATACCAACAGGTGCAGCTGAAATATGCATGACCATGCTTAATACTCTCTGATACCCACTCAAGTGTACATGTTGCATGGACATGTAACACTCTATGTAAAATTGTATCTTTGAAGTGTTGCACATACAGCAAGAAAATCTCCTGTACAAAATGCAACTCCTGTAAACCCTTGGTTACAATCAGACTCCATACATCATGATGGAGTGGTTACTAATTGGTGAATGTAAATGCACAATGGATCCACTGGTAATAAACAGTAGGACTACCTGTTCCATGCCCACGCCTCTTGTTGTGTGTTGCAATATAGACACCTAACCCCATGGCCACCTTTGCTCACTGTTGCTCAGTCAAGCATTAGTTTGCACTGCCAATGGCCTTAATGCAGACTAGTTAGATTACTAGTCTGCATGAGGTTCTGGTTTCCGTAGGGTATTGGAAAGAATGCCATGTGTATTTTCTGTTTTATGATATTTCCCTCTCACCAGTGATGGCAGGCCTTCATGAAGGCACTAAGATTAAGAATGAATTGCAATGTTAGGGCCTCAAGCAGTTCAATGTTCTAAACCTGTGCCAACCTATACTCCCTTTCCTCATCCAAGAGGAGCATGTGTTGCTTTTTTAGTGAGTGATGCCCTGCAAGTGAAGAATTAAACAATGATTTCTACAGATTGATGCCTTTCTCTCTAGCATAACTGTTAAACACTTGGTCTTTCTTTCTTTCTTGGGCAGGGATCTCGCTCACAACAAGATAACAAGCCTGCCTTCCAATGTGTTTTCTGGATTATCTTCACTGTCAATACTGTAAGTTTTGCTGGTCTGGCTACATCTATCCAAGGGTAACAGAAAGGCGTCCATTCTAACTCGTCACAGCAACCCAAACACCAAATCTAACAGTTGACACAAAGAGATTATTTTTGCGCATTCATTGTGTCGGAATGCGTAGCTTCAGTGGGGTGGTGTGGAAGTATTTGTTTGACGGAGATGATGTATTGAGCCACATAGATCATCAGAGGTGGACATTATCTGCTCGCATCAGTAGCTGTTAGTGCCCCTACTTGGTAAGCCACAAAAGTGGCATCACTGTTTTAGGCTTCAACATGATGGCAGCAGCGGGATCAAGTTTGAAGCTTCCTCATGATGTACAGCAAGCATCTTGAAAGTCCAAAACAGGCTGGTCCAATCCAAATTATTGTAGAAGGAGGAATACTGGCGTATGTAGTCAGATATTTTTATCAGAAGTGAACATATCCTCTGCTCACCATAACATCCAATATCACACCTACTTGGTAAGCCAGCAAAGTGCATAGGTGCTTTGTGTTTCAAAATCGGACCTCATCAAGCCAGAAAGCATGATAGTGGGTCTAGTCTATGTGTGCCTGCACACATCACTTGCAACATTATAGTGGCAACGTATTCAGGGTAGACCTACGTGCACGCATTAACATGATAGCGGCCATGGCCTGGGCTTGTGTAACATGATCTCTGCGGTAGTGAGTAGTTTAGTGCGCATCAGATAGCCATAAACAACAATGCCCTAGATCTCTGATATGTCCACCATGCAGGATATTGTCTGATTGCATAGTATACTGGTATTATGTGTATAGAAGAAAGGAAACGTTTCATACATTCCAAGGAGAAGAAAGAAAATGATGAAAGTGGGACTTGAACCTGCGGTGCTATCCACAAGCTCAGTTGAAACTCTGCGATGGTAACTGCCCAAGCACTGGGCTGGTTCAAAAAAGGCTTCACAGTGAGCTTGGCAGATTTTGACAGACACGGCCAAGCCGGTAGAGGAAAGGAAGGGAGAAAAAAGGGAGGTAGAAGAAAAGAAGCTAGAAGCCAGTGCTAGAGAAAAGATAGCAGCTTGAAATTCTTGTGGACCAGTGCTAAATAGAGATTATTGTGCATAGAATAAAATAGGAGAAGAAAGAAAGGGATTAAAGCAAGACTGGACTGAAATCCGCAAAGCTTGCCACAAAGCCATTTTTTCTTTGAACTGGCCCAGTGGTTGGGTAGTTACCATCACAGAGTTTCAGCTGAGCTAAGCGATAGTGCCACAGGTTTGAGTCCAGCTTTCATCCTTTTCTTTCTTCTTCTTGGAATGTATGAAATGTTTCCTTTTTTTATACACATAACATATTATGGGGTCAGACAATACCTTGCACAGTGGACATATCAGACTGTATAATATATTGTTCCTGCTTAAGCTGGAAAGTTGGAGTGAAACACCTGCCTCAGAATGTACCTCAAATTAAAGTGATCCTTTGGTTGTGACATACCATCAATCAGTCCATCCAATCAAATACACCAGTCTGTGGTATTAATCTACTGCCATTGGTTATAGCACACAGTGGCCTCCTGGCAATGAATCAGAGTGTTAGGGTGTGAGGACCGTCACCGACACCAACCTACCCCAGCAACAATTGCTGCATTTGCATGCATACCCATAAAACATGTACATTTACAAGTGTGACATGGCCAGCTGCACTGGGTACAGCATGAGTATGGCATACACCACTACACCAGGTGCATGTTGACTAGTATTGAGCATTGGTAAAAAAAAGAACCAGGCTCATCTTGAATGGCGGTGATGTTTAGCTGTTGAATATGTTGTTTCGAGAAGCATCACAAGTGTGCCTCTGGATCTGGAATGCTTTGCTAGACTGACATGGGTGGGAAAAACTGGTGGCATTTGAGTTATTATAGTCATGTTCCAGAGCGGAAAATGTGGGGCTCAATTATGAAAGCGGTTAGTTTTGTCTCATGTTATTTCAGGGATTTGAGATACAATAAGCTGCATGACAAACCTAACAATGAATTTATTATTATTGTTGCCACATCTAATGAAACTCTGAGTTTTCTTGTTAATCTCACTTCACATCATCAGTATGGTTAAAACTTCAGTAGATCTGCAAAAACTAGCCACAAACATTTTCCTACAATTTCAATTTCTCTTTATTTAGACAGTTTCCTCTTTTTGGCCATGTATCCATTCTTAAAATCTGGCTGTACTGTTCTCATACTTTACAGAATGTGGTAAAATAATTGGAAAGAATGCCTTGTGCAATTTCGGCTTCATGATATTTCTAGGAGAATTCTCTCTCCCTCGATATCTCTTTCTCTCTTCAATGGTAATGCCAAGCCTTTGTGAAGGCACTAAGACTGAGAGTAAATAACAATTCCAAAGTCTCAAGCAGGTGCCATTTTCTAAAACCCCAAAGACTGATACTTCTTTTCCTCCATTAGAAGCATGGTCAGCATGCTTCATTCCAATGAAGCAAATGCCTTCCTTAGCTAGTGTTCCTCTGCTCGTGAAGAATAAAGTACAATGATTTCTACGAATTATCCTTTTCTCTCTTTTATACTTGTTAAACACTCGGTCTTCTTTTGTGGGCAGGTTTCTCCACAAGAATAATATAGCAAGCCTGTCTTCTAGTGTGTTTTCTCAACTATCTTCGCTGTCAGAGCTGTAAGTATTGCCGGCCTGGCTACACCTATCCAAGTGTAACAGAAAAGTGTTAATCTTCACTCATTGCAGCAACCTGGAAACCGTTGTGTTCACTTTTCTTTTGTTAGGGATGTATTCACGAAAGGTAGACATTGTTCCTTACCATCCAGAGCCCTTGGGTAGACACTTTTCTTCATTGATGCCATGGTGGACACTCTTTTACTGATGTGAGACAAACACTTCTCCTCACCAATGTAATCAAGATAGATAGAAACTGTCCTGGAACATCCAGAGCCTCTGGCAAACCAGTTTCTTAAATGTGAAGGTAAACAGTTTCTTCACCAGATCCAAAGCCACAGTTTGATTGCACAAATGCACATGTGGTCAGTACACCATAATGAAAACATAAATTGATTTGTAGATCCATGGTACATGGTAGAGGCCTGCATGTGCTGCCAGAGCTCATGGTGGCACTGCACACATCCAAGCCTCTACAAATGGCAACATTCAGCCAATCAGGAACAGGGAATTTTATGGGCAATTAAATTCACTCTCCGTCCAAGAGGTCAGTGCAGACTGGCCTAAGGAGACTGTTCTGCTTGCAGCATTATGGAAAATTGATGCTTTTGTGGAACATCTGTGTCTTCTCCGTGAGGGACAGAAGGTGTTTTGAAAGTCCAAAAATGGGCAGGTGCAGTCCCAGTGATTGCAGGAGAAGGAAGGACTTTACACATGTCTCTCACGTAATGATTAGATAAGTAACAACAAAAACAAAAGTTCTCGTGATTCTGAGTAAATTTTCAAGTTTTCTACAATGCTGCAAGCACAACGGACTGACACTTGCGTGCCTCAATAGCCTTTGCTCTTGAAGTGACTTATTTCATCCATATGAGAGTGAGATATATAAAGTCCTTCTTCCTTCTGCAACCGAAGTTTACCAAAGAGGTCACCTAATCATACAAGCAACATTTACATACAGTTAAAACTGTCACATTGGCAAGATAGAGGTTACAATTGCTTCAGGGAAAAATATTTCTGTTTTGCCATTTGTAAGTTGAGGGGTACCAAGATAGTCTTGTGTTTAACTCTCTTTTCTCACAGACCTGACATACAATAAACTTCTGTTCCTTTGCATTGGATTATGAACATTCCTACTTTTTCCATGTGGACAGTTCTAAAGATCTTGATAAATAAATACTAAAATGAAGTACCAAATTCCAAACCTTGTGAGCATTGTCTGTGGGCAGCAGGCCTTGTGTTTGGAAAAATGGTAAATATCCATTTGAAAAGTCATGTGAATACTGTCTATCAGTGTCTGATGATGATGAGATTGAAACACTGCACAACATCAGCACTCATCACCTCTGAGAGTAGACTCTGTCTCTTGCTTCATCAGCAAATTTCAATCACTGGTGGCAACCTGAATGTTGGTATCATGAGATGGCTGGGAAAAAGGAGTGGCCGTTTGGGTTATTTATATTGATGTGACAGAAAGGAAGATGTACAGTTCAGTTAAGACATTGCTCAGTTTTGTCAAAGGTTATTTCTAGGAATTAAGAGACAATGAGCTGACAAACGTAACCATGGATCTATTTCAATTGTTACCACATCTAACAGAGCTGTGAGTTTCTCGTTAATCTCACTTTGTATAATCAACGTGGCAAACATCTCACTTTGTCTGGAACAAGCACTCACAGACAGTGTCCTAAAATTTGAATTTCTTTTGGTTTAGAGTGTTCACTCTTTTTGCCCGCTTATCCATTCTTCAAATCTGGCTTATATAAAACTGGTAATATATTGGAAAGAATGCCTAGTGAATTGTCTGATTTATTTTCTATAGACAGTTATCCTTTCTCTCCCTCCTACTCGATAAATACTTTGTCTTTCTTTCCTTGGCAGGTATCTCAGTGTTAATATGATAACAAACCTGCCTTCCAGTGTGTTCTCTGGATTATCCTCACTGTCACAGATGTAAGTATTGTTGGCTACACCTATACAAGGCTAACAGAGAGGCGTTCGTTTTCACTTATCACAACAACCTGGACACCGAATCTAGCAGTTCAAACAGACCGTTCTTGCGATTCATTGAGGTGTGGGTAGCTTTAGTGGGGTGATGTAGAAGCATGCATTTGTGGGCCTGCAGATGACATATGCATATGTAGTTAGATAGAAGGTTAGAAGTCAGGTATCCTCTGCTCACCACAATACCCAATGTTACCCTTACTTGGTAAGACACAAAAGCGTCATCAAGGTTTTAGATTTCAACATGATAGCAGCCACTGGCTTAAGGTCTGAAGCTTCTTCGTGAGGTACAGAAGGTGTATTGAAAGTCTATTAACAGGCTGGTCCAATCCAAGTGATTGCAGAAGTAGGAAGGATTTTATAGATTTCAGTCTCATAACGATAAGTAACAACCAGAACAATGGCTCATGAGACGCAAGATGAGTTTGCATGCTTTATTGAGTAAACGAAAATACCCATGGGAGGCCTGATGGTTGTTACCTTAGACCATTCCACACTGACTTCTTGGACGGACTTTCTTTTTGTAAAACCCCTCCAGCTAGCTTCAAGTGGAGCGGGGCAAGACCAAGCCACTTGCCAGCAAGAGCAAAAGCAGCAGTAAGAAGGAGAGAGCAGCAATGAGAGAGAAGGAGAGAGAGAGAGAGAGAGGGGGGGGGGAGTGCGAGCAACAGCGAGAGTGGGAATGAGAGTAGCAGCATCCCCAAGAGCAAGCAAGTGCAGCAGTGAGGGCGAGAGTGAGCAAGTGTGAGAGGGAGCATGATCAAAAGTGATTAAGAGCGGCTACAGGAGCTAGAACAAAAGCAGCAGCAAAAGGAAGAGCAAGAGCAGCTGGAAGAGCGAGAGCATCAACAAGTGCCAAAGCGAGCAAGAATGGCAGCACAAGCTAAAGGAGTAGTGGGAATGAGTGTGACTGTGCGAGCCAGAGGGAGCAGGGGTTAAAATCCCAAATTGGCTGGTCCAAGACATGCAATTGCAGAATTTCCGTTTCATGATACTTCTAGGAGAATTCTCTTCCTGTAAATATATCTTTTTCTCTTAACTGGTAGTGCCAAGCCTTCGTGAAGGCACTAAGACTAAAAGTGAAGTGCAACTCCAAAATCTCAAGCAGTGTAATTTTCTAAAACTCCAGAAACTGATACTCCATTTCCTCCATCAGAAGAAGAATGGCCAGTGTGATTCACTCCAATGAAGCAAATGCCTTCCTTAGCTAGTGTTCCTTTGCTCATGAAGAAAAAAGTACAATGATTTCTACGAATCATTACCCTTTTCTCTCTTTTATTCTTGTTAAACACTTGGTCTTCTTTTGTGGGCAGGTTTCTCCATGAGAACAAGATAACAAGCCTGTCTTCTGGTGTGTTTTCTGAATTATCTTCGCTGTCAGAGCTGTAAGTATGGCATTAATCTTCACTCATTACAGTAACCAGGATACAAAATGTAACCTTCAACAGAAACAGATTGTTTTGCATACTCATTGAGTCAGAAGGAGTAGCTTTAGTGGGGTGATTTGGAAGTATTTGTTTGACTGAAGATGATGTACAGAGTCAGAGACATAGCTAGAAGCGGAAGTGTCTTCTGCTCACCAAAGCACTTGATATAGGTGGGGAAAAAGGAGGGGCCATTTGTGTTAATTTTATTTATGTTCTGGAATGGACAATGTAGGGCTCGATTAATACATTGTTCAGTTTTCTCCCAGGTTATTTCTGGTTAATTAAGATACAATGAGCTGACAAACCTAGCTGTGGATCTATTTCAATGGTTACCACTTCTAACAAAGCTGTGAGTTTCTCGCTAATCTCACTTTATCTGGAAAAGCCCTCACAGACTGTGTCCTACAATTTGAATTTCTTTTGGTTTAGAGTGTTCACTCTTTTTGCCCACTTATCCATTCTTCAAATCTGGCTTATTCCTTAACATACATTGTAAAAACTGGTAATATGTTCAAAAGAATGCCTAGTGAATTGTCTGATTTATTTTCTATAGGCTGATATGCTTTCTCTCCTTCCTACATGATAAATACTTTCTTTCTTTCCTTGGCAGGTATCTCAGTGTTAATATGATAACAAACCTGCCTTCCGGTGTGTTCTCTGGATTATCCTCACTGTCACAGATGTAAGTATT
Source organism: Nicola tetela (assembly GCA_028565695.1). NCBI lineage: Eukaryota > Metazoa > Porifera > Calcarea > Clathrinida > Clathrinidae > Nicola > Nicola tetela. Next base: position 15,423 of record JAOWAW010188282.1, read on the forward strand.
GTTGGCTACACCTATACAAGGCTAACAGAGGGGCGTTTGTTTTTACTTATCACAACAACCTGGACACCGAATCTAGCAGTTCAAACAGACCGTTCTTGCAATTCATTGAGGTGTGGGTAGCTTTAGTGGGGTGATGTAGAAGCACACTTTTGTGGGCCTGCAGATGACGTATGCACATGCAATCAGATAGAAGGTTAGAAGTGGAGGTATTTTCTGCTCACCACAATACCCAATGTTACCCCTACTTGGTAAGACACAAAAGCGTCATCAAGGTTTTAGATTTCAACATGATAGCAGCCACTGGCTTAAGGTCTGAAGCTTCTTCGTGAGGTACAGAAGGTGTATTGAAAGTCTATTAACAGGCTGGTCCAATCCAAGTGATTGCAGAAGTAGGAAGGATTTTATAGATTTCAGTCTCATAACGATAAGTAACAACCAGAACAATGGCTCATGAGACGCAGGGTAAGTTTTACACGCTTTATTGAGAAAACAAAAATACCCATGGGAGGCCTGATGGTTGTTACCTTAGACTATTCCACACTGACTTCTTGGACGGACTTTCATTTCGAAAAACCCTCCAGCTACCTTAAAGTGGCAGTGTCATAATGTCCCGTAACACTTTAGGATGTAAGTGTCTGTAGCATGTATAGAACTACTGGTATAGAGGAACTTTTAACCTACTGCACTCACTGCTGGAAAGGTGCACAAGCTCGCCAGAAGTAGATCATGCATAAGTCATAGCTCTTTTGAAGAAAAGTGTCTACCTTCACAATAGCCAAGAAAAGTGTCTACCCAGATGCTCAGGAGGGTGATAAGAGAGCTAGCGTGTGCCTACCAACACCATTTTTCATAGTGAAAGCAAAGGCATGAGTCAGAGCGTGGCAAGACCAAGCCACTTGCCAGTGAGAGCTAAAGCAGCAGTGAGAGCAAGAGAGCAGCAGGAGGGAGAGAGCAGTAGGAAGAGGGAGACCGAGAGCAGCAGCGAGAGACAAAGAGAGAGAGAGGCTCCGAGGAACAGCGAGAGTGAGAACAAGAGTAGCAGCATCTGCAAGAGCAAGCAAGTGCGGCAGTGAGTGTAAAAGCGAGCAAGTGTGGGGGGAGCATGCTCAAGAGTGAGTGAGAGTGGCTACAGGAGCTAGAACAAAAGCAGCAGCGAATGCGAGAGCAAGAGCAACAGGGAGAGTGAGAGCATCAGCAAGTGCCAAAGTGAGCAAGAATGACAGCACAAGCAAATGGAGTAATGGGAATGAGTGTGACTGTGTGAGCCAGAGGAAGCAGGAGTTAAAATCCCCAAACGGGCTAGTCCATGACATGGGATTGCAGAAGGAGGAATGGCTTTATGGATGTCACCTTCATAATCTAGGTAACAACACAAACAAGGGCAGTTGAAACATGGAGTAAGTTTTGCACGTTTTATTGGAGACCAAGAGCAGCAGTGCGAGAAACAAAGACAAAGAGGGAGAGTGAGACCAAGACTTGCAGCGTGTGGGAGAGTGAGCGAGTGTCGCAGCGAGTTCAAGGGTGAGTAAATGAGAGAGAGAGAGCGTGTTGAAAAGTGAGTAAGAGCAGCTGTGGAAGTTAGAACAAAAGTAGCAGTTAAGCCAGAGCAAGAGCAGCAGTGACAGTGAGAGCAGCAGCGAGTGTCAAAGCAGGCGACTGGCAGATAGAGTGAAAGCAGCAAGAGCTGGTGCGAGAGTGAGAGCCAGAGCAAGCATTAGACCAGTTAACCTTGTAGGAAGCTTTCTTTCATTACAAATGTAAACATGAATGGTCGACACTGTTCCTTCCCATCCAGAGACTTTGGGTACCCACTTCTCTAAATGTGACCGCAGACAGTTTTCTTCTCCAAATCCAAAGCCACAGTCTCTAGGTACTGTACTAATGCATAAATTGATTATGTAGATCTATGGAGTATTGTAGAGGACTGTATGCACTCTATTGATCCGTGGCTGACACTCATAGTGGCACTGTGCGCATCTAAACTCTGTCAAGTGATACTATTCAGCCAATCAGGAACAAGGATTTGTATAGGCGAATACATTCACTTTCCGACCAAGAGGTCAGTGCAGACTTGACCAAGGAGACCATTCTGCTTGCATCATTGTAAAAAATTGAGGCTTAGTGGAACGTCTGAAGCTTCTCTCTGCTGTACTGCAAGCGTTTTGAAAGTCCAAAAGCAGGCTGGTGCAATCCAAGTGATTGCAGAATGAGGAAGGACTTCATAGATCTCCCTCCTATAACGATTAGATAAGCAACAACATGAGCAAAGGCTCCTGAGTCGCAAAGTAAGTGTTTCACGTTTTATTGGGAAAACAAGAATGCATACAGGAGGCCTGATGCAGTGCCGGATACAGTTAGGCATCAGACTGTTCCACTTGCCGTGCTGTAGAAACTGAGGCTTTGGTGGAGCGTCTTCAGCTTCTCCATGAGGTACAGGAAGCTTTATGAAAGTCCAAAAGCTGGATTGTCCTGTCCAAGATATTGCAGAAGGAGAAAGGACTTTATAGACATCACTCTCACAATGACAGGATGAGTAACAAAGAGAACAAATAAAAAGGCTCATAGCCAAGAGGTTTTGGCAAAGATTAGTAGCCAAATGGGTTTGGCAAACCGCCATTGGTCAGAAAGTAGCTCAAAAACCAAAACACTTGATCCTTACCCATTCATAGAAGCATGCCCAGCATACCCTACTCCAATGAAGGAAATCCCTTCTTTGGTGAGTGTTCCTCCATGCATGAGGAATATAGTAGATTTCTACACAATGACATCCCTTTCTCTCCTTCCTACTTGTTAAACACTTTGTCTTTCTTTCTTGGGCAGGTATTTGAGTAATAACAGGATAACAAACCTGTCTGATGGTGTGTTCTCCGGATTATCTTCATTGTCAGTACTGTAAGTATTGCTGGCCTGGCCACATCTATCCAAAGCTAACAGAGAGGCGTTCATTTTCATTCATCACAGCAACCTTGAAACCAAATCTAACAGTAAACTTTAACGCATCATCTTTGCAGAGTCACTGAGACGAGGGCAAGAGCTGCAGTGAGAGCCACACTGAGAGCAGCAGTGAGTGCAAGAATGAGAGCAGCAGTGGGTGAGAGAATGAGAGCACCAGTGAGTGTGAGATTGAGAGTAGCAGCGAGAGCGAAAATGAGAGTAGCAGCGAGAGCGAGAATGAGAGGAGCAGCGAGAGCAAGTATGAAAGCAGCTATGAGAGAGACAGAGAGAGAAAATGAGAGTACCTGCGAGAGCGAGAATGAGAGTAGCAGTGAGAGTGAGAATGAGAGTAGCAGTGACAGCAAGAATTGGAGCAGCCACGAGGGCGAGAATGGGAGTAGCAGTGAAAGCCAGAGTGAGAGTAGCAGCGACAGCAAGAATGATAGCAGCCACAAGAGAGAGAATGAGAGCAGCAGTGAGAGCGAGATTGAGAGTAGCAGTGAGTGTGAGAGCAAGCAAGTGTAGCAGCAAGTGCGAAAGTGAGCAAGTGTGAAAGGGAGCATGTTCAAAAGCAAGAAGAGCAGATGCGGGAACTGGAACAAAAGCAGCAGCAAACGCCAGAGAAAGAGCAGGAACAAGAGTGAGGGAGGCAGTGAGAGTGAGAGCAGCAGTGAGTGCCAAGGTGAGCTAGAGTGACAGTGATGGTGGAAGCAGCAGAGAGAGTGAATGCAAGATTGAGAGCCAAGGGCAGCGTTAGACTAGTTATGGGCACTTTTCTTTTGCTACAGATGTAAACATGAAAGTTGGACACTGTTCCTTATCATCCAAAGCCTTTGTGTAGACACTATTTCACTAGTGTCAGGCAAAGACTTCTTCTTACCGAGGAAGTAAAGACAGGTCAACTGTTCCTTACCAAGCAGAGCCTCTGGGCAAACACTTGCAAATGTGAAAGTAGTTGACCTGATTGCACAAGCAACATTTGTGAAAGATTGTCCATACAGTAAAAACTCACACTGGGTAAAACGAAGATCACAAATGGTTCGGAGAAAGCATTTCTGTTTTGGTATTTGTAAGGTGGGGTACCAAGATAGTCCTGTGTTTTACTTGCTTGTGTCACAGACTTGACATGGAATAGACTTCCCTTCCTATGTGTCGGGTTTTGAATGCCATACTTTTTGCATGTGGACAGTTCTTAAGGTCTTGACGGATAAATACCAAAATAAACACCAAAATTAATAACTAGTGAGAGTTGTTAGGGGAAAGCAGTTGTTGTCTAATGGAAAAGCCATACTGGCTTTTGCCAGAAAAGTAGTGTCAATCCTCTCTCTTAGTGTCTGATAATCATGAGATTGAAACTCTGCACAACATTAGCACTCACCACCTCTGAGAGTAGACTTTGTCTGTTGCTCCATCAGCGAATTTCAATCACTGGTGGTAGCTGGTAGCAATCTGAAACTTGATGTTGGTGCCATGATATGGGTGGAAAAAATTGGTGGTCATTTAGGTTATTCTTTTATGTACTGGAGTGGAAGATGTAGGGTTAAATTATTTGTTATTTCTGAAATATATGGGACGATGAGCTGACGAACCTAACCATGGATATATTTCAATGTTTGTCCCATCTAATGAAGCTGTGAGTTACTGGTCAATCTCACTTTTTATAATCAACATGGTTAAAGTTTCATTTTTATCTGGAACGGGCACTCACAGACAGTGTCCTACAATTGAATATATATTGATTTACAGTGTCCTCTATTTCTTCCCACTAATCTGTTCTTGAAATATAGCTATTTTGTTATTATACCCAGAGCAAAGAGCAGTAATAATCAGTTGAGCTGATGCACTCTGAGGGAAATCGTGTTTCCCTATGTTTTCCCTAGAACATGTTGTTCTGTCTCAAGCAGCTACCTTTTCAGCAGTAGATTTCTTGCCTTCTTTATGATGCCAAGTCCTAGTATCAAATATCTCAACGTCGTGATGATAGGAAAGGTGCAGCTGAAATATGTGTGAGCATAATATGCTTGAAGCTTTCGGATTGCCACTCAAGTCTACGTGTTGCCTGGTCACGTAACCATCAAAGTAGAATGGTAACTTTGTCTCTGTGTTGCACACACAGAGACGAATCACGTGCACAAAAGTAGTTCCTGTAAAGCCTTGGCTACAATCCGACTCCATACGTCACGATAAAGTGATCAATAATCAGGGAATGTGCAGGTGCTATGACCCCAGTAGTGATGAACAGCACGAAGACCTGCTCCATGCACACACCCCTTGTTGTTTGTCCCAGTATGTACACCTAGCCCCATAGTTGCACGCTGTTGCCATCTTAAAGACTAGTTTCCACTGCACATTGCCTTTGCACAGACTAGTAATCTAATTGGTAATAACACCTTGTATATTTTCTCTTTTATGATGTGTCTTATGATATTTATGAGAATTCTGGGGGGGGGGGGGGGGGGGGGGGGGGGGGGGGGGGGGGGGGGGGGGGGGGGGGGGGGGGG
>JAOWAW010188282.1:20867-31446 GCA_028565695.1 Nicola tetela
TTTTTTTTAATTCTCGCCCCCCCCCCCCCCCCTGTTATGCCGAGCCTTCGTGAAGGCACTAAGATGAAGAGTGAATTGCTAGAGCCTCAAGCAGTGTCACTGTGATAACCAATACTCCCTTTCCTTATTCAGTAGAAGCATGTCAAGCTTACTCAGCTCCAATGAAGGAAATGCCTTCTTATATGAGTGTTGCCCCGCACAGGAATAAGGTACAGTGAATTCTACAGAATGACCCTTTTCTCTCCATGATACCTGCTCAACACTAGGTCTTTCTTTCTTTGCTGGGCAGGAGCCTTGCTGATAACCAGATAACAATCCTGTCTTCTGGTGTGTTTTCTGGATTATCTACACTGTCAATATTGTAAGTATTGCCGGCATGGATACACCTAAGCAAGAGTAATAGAAAAGTGTTCATTTTAACCGATCACAGTAACCTGGACATCAAATCAAACAGTTGAGAAAAACAGAGTATTCTGTGCATTCAGTGAGCCGGAATGAATAGCTTTATGCAGTGATGTGGAAGTATTTGTTTGACTTAAAGATGACATGTGGAGTCAGATAGATGGGTTTGTTAGAAGGAGACATAAACAAAGCATGGTACTGACTGGCTGTAGCATGATAGTTCAGTGGCTAGAGCATCCATGTGCAATACAAAAAGCCCTGGGTTTGATCCCCAGTTGCCCTGCCCAAATTTTTCCTTTCCTCTCGTGTGGTGTCAGTACTTCTTTCTTTCTTCTGACAGGTGAGTTAGGATGGTGTTGCGCCTCACTCCATATGTTCGGTCATGCAGGACAGTTGGAGCAAAATATCTGCCTCAGAATGTAGATCAGATTAAAGTGATACTCTCCATGGCAACAAACTATCAATCTGTTGATCCAATACACTAGTCTGTAGTAGTAATCTACAGAGAACCATGCTAGGTAAGTACTATCATTGCAATGGTAAGCTACAAAATAATCTAGAAGTGCAATCAGCCGCATCCTTCAGTATCAAGTGAATTATGAAAAAGCTGAGGATCCACGTTAGAAAAACCATGTCGACATTGAAACTGGATGTTGTAAGGATGGTGTTTGCTATTTTTCATTCTCAGCACAAAAAGCCTTGACTCTAATATCCAAATGCAGTCATAATTATTAATAATGACCTGCCTGACTAATTGCCTAATGATGTGTTTAATTTTTTTTGTCAACCATGACCATGCAGTTGAGGAGACTCATGGAAGAGTACACCCCATCCGCTTTTCTAGCGAAAACTTACAAAGGGATAAAAATTGATCATGTCCCTTTCCCCTTATACAATCTCCTGATACAAGAAGTCAGGTGTAAGTAGTTGCTATGGCAATTGATTTCGGTTAAAATCTCACCAATCCTTGAATAAGGTACTTGCTCCTTTACCCTGCCACAACAGAGTGCTGGGCCTTGGACAAGCGCACAAGATGAGCAGAATTTGCATGATGTCTTTCTGATAAGATTTCAAGTTAATTATTGATATGGTTTGTAGTTAATTGCAGTTCTTATGTACATGTGCCAGCGCTTATTTTAATCTTTGAGATTGCACTTGTTTCAGAGAAAAGCCTTGTTCCTGGCTTTCTTCATTCTAGCTCCCAATTCTCCTTAACAATACAAATTGATAATAATTAACATGTAGCTTTTCGGAAAGACAATTTTCCATAGATTCCAATTTTGTTGTTTTAATCACAAGAAATGAAGAAATAGTGACCAAACTGTTCCTCAAAGTTCAGTAGCTGACACTTTTTCAAACGTGAGCTGTCTTCCATGTTGTAGCATGATTGTGCATATTGGAAGTTTGAGGACATTGATGATGTTTTCTAGAAGAGGGCCAAATTATATCTAGCAAAGTAATCTTGGTGTCCACCATGCATTGTGACATTGCACGTCTTGCAATAATTGACGCATTTTCGCTGGCAGCACTCCATCTCATAGCAGAATACATAATTTTTTTGTGCTCTCTGTGGCCTGGGAGAGGGAATTGGGCGGCTGGAGGCTGGTGGCTGTCATTGGAAACACGCTTTGGTGGTTGCTGGTGCAGGTCTGTGTCAGCCAGCTGGCAGATAAAGTGGGCCCAAAACTTGCTGTGGTGCATGTTCTTCGGGGGTTCAATAGCTTCAGGGTGTTGCGCATGCCACAGCTCAAACAAAAGTTAGGAGTTTGCTGTAGCAATGTCAAGGAAGTCCAGTAAGAGGCTCTTGCAATATTTCCTGTTTCTGCAAAGAACTCTGTAAGCAGCTGCATCCTGGTCAAACAGATCAACTCTGCCCATCCATTGATCACAGTTTTGGATGCTTTGTGGCTGTCTGGCTTTAAGGTGCACGTGATGTTTGTCCAACTTTTTGCTACGGGTCACCATAACATGTGAATTTCCCATGCGAAGGGTTGATAAGATCGACACAAGGTAAAAGACATTTTATGCAAATGGTCATGTGATGCTCTCACCTTCCACAGTCAGTCACCCCAGTCTTCAGTGGTGTGGTCCACCACTTTCAGGTAGAAGAACAAAGCTTGGTACCATGCCATGCTTGGCATAATTGCCCGTACATATTTGACACTGGATGGCAATGTCACTTTCCAGTAATCCTGTATCACTGGCAGCTTGCAGAAAGCTTGGAATACCAGGAGGGCAATTAGCTTGTACATCTTGTCTATGGTAGTTCATTTCAATTCACCATTTTCTGTATAGATGACTCATTCAGTGATATGTTTGGCGGTGTATGCATTGGCGTACTCTAAAATGGAGTTAAGAACTTCAGAAAAGAACAGCTGAAAAATTCTCGCTCACAAGTGCAAGCAATCTCTTTCTTGTGGGTGACAGCCAGGAGGATTAGTGGCCTCAACACAACCACTCAAACCACCGTCATCTACATTGTTGTAACCAACAACAGGGTTGCGCATCAGTCCACCTCCATGCCCACCATGTCCTCAAGCAACACCACATCCACACCTGACACCACACCCTCTTCCCCGCTAGCTCCACCACAGGCCCTGCATCACCGCACTCTTTGTCCAGTATGAGCTCCTCCAACTGTAGCACTGTTGTCAGATGTGTCATTGGAATAAGTCACAAGCAGTGCCATTCTGTACAATTGTGCTGACCCTGTTCTCTGACCCAGTCCTCTGACCCTGTCCTCTGACCCTGTCCTCTTCCAGGAGAGGCATGTCCAGGGCATGTGATCTGTGCCAATCAAGCAAATGCTCTCTTTAGCAAGTGCTATGAGGCACATGAAGAATAATGCACAATAATTTCTACAGATTTACATCCCTTTATGTCCTTCATAATTGTTAAACACTTGGTCTTTCTTTCCTGGTCAGGTATCTCAATCAAAACAATATATCAAGCCTGCCTTCTGGTGTGTTTTCTGGATTATCTTCACTGTCAACCTTGTAAGTATTGTTCGCATGGCTACACCTACCCAAAGCTAACAGAAAGGCTTTCATTTTCTCTCGTTGCAGCATCATGGACACCAGATCTAACAGTTGACAAAAAGAGTGAATTGCACTGCAATTTGCAAGAGCCCCACGCAATGCCATTTTTGTAAAATCGTGCTGCCCCGTTTCTCCTCCAGGAGAGACGTTCCCAGTGTGTTCTACTGCAATCAAGCAAATGATCTCTTTAGTATGTGTTGCCACGTGCATAAAGAATAAATTACAATGATTCTATAGATCTATATCCCTTTATCTCCTTATTCATTAAACACTTGGTCTTTCTTCCGTGGGCAGATATCTTGATCACAACAAGATATCAATCCTACCTGCTGGTGTGTTTTCTGGATTATCCACACTGTCAATTCTGTAAGTATAATTGGCATGGCTACACCTATCCAAGGCTAACAGAAAGGCTTTCATTTCTCATGTCACCAGAAACCTAGACACCAAATATAACAGTTGACAAAAAGAGAGGATTGCTCTGTGAAAGCCTTGTTGTGTGTTATCAGGCATTATGTCCACCTGTTTCTTTACATTGAATGTACCTGTCAAGTGCACCTGTGTTATATCAGTTAAAGCATTAGTTTAGTGTTTTAAAAGCCTAGCTTGGGTTGGTGTTTTTGTCTTTTGGGTACCTCTGCTGTAAGAAACACTGACAAAACAAGTTTCTGGCAGTGCCATGTTGTAAAACTGTGTTGACCCTTTCCTCCTCCAAAAGAGGCATGCATAGTGGGTTCTACTGCAATCAAGCAAATGCCCTCTTTAGCATGTGTTGCCATGCGCATGAAGAATAAAGTACAATGATTTCTACAGATTGATATCCTTTATATTCACCATAATGCACTTGGTCTTTCTTCCCTGGACAGGTATCTCGATCACAACAAGATTTCAAACCTGCCTTCTGGTGTGTTTTCTGGATTATCTTCAATGTTAGCATTGTAAGTACAGCTGACAGGGGCTACACCTATCCAAGGCTAACAGAAAAGGCTTTAGGACTTGAGAGATCCTGACTGGGTAGTCATAACATGAAGAGGATTTCCCAAGCACACCAGTCACAAGAAACTTTTTTCCATGATACATTTCACCAGAAATGCCTCTGGCTTCGTCAGTCATAAAAAAAGACAAGTACAGAAAGCTAGAGATACTTATACTATCGCCTTGAGGGTGTGAATGCATATCACTATAGGTGTCAAAACCAGATAATATGTGACATGAAGACAATGATTCCGGACCTGTAGCACCTAAGATTGAACTGATGGTGATTTGAAAAGAGTGCCAGACAGACTATTTCCTTTCCAAACGTATCTACAGCCTTCTGTGTTTGCACTCCATAATGAGAACAAAGATGAAAACAGTTGAAAAAAAGAGTGAATTGCACTGCAAGAGCCTCAAACAATGCCATTTTGTAAAACTGTGCTGACCCTTTCCTCCTCCAGTAGAGGTATCCCCAGTGTGTTCTACTGCAATCAAGCAAATGCCCTCTTTAGCATGTGTTGCCTTGCGTATGAAGAACAAAGTACAATGATTTCTACAGATCAATATCCCTCTATCTCCTACAAAATCATTAAACACTTAGCTTGGTCTTTCTTTCCTGGGCAGGTATCTTGAACATAACAAAATAGCAAACCTGTCTTCTGGTGTGTTTTCTGGATTATCTGCACTGTCAATCCTGTAAGTATACTTGGCATGGCTACACCTATACAAGGCTAACGGAAAGGCATTCATTTTCTCTCATCACAGCAAACCTGGGCGTCAAGTCTAACAGTTGACAAAAAGAGAATGTTGGTGAATACATTGATTTGGTTGGGATAGTGCAGTAATGCGGAGGAAATTGTTTAACTAACAATGATTCAATGATACAGAAAAGTTGAAGCAAAACATCTGAATAAAGCCAAAATTTAAGTGATCCTTTCAGTGTTGACAAACTAGGAATCAGTCCATCCTATCCAATATACCAATCCGGCCCATACATATTCGATGGAAAACCATCGATGACTTTCTGTGGATGCTTATGGGGTACTGTGTACAGCCACACACCATGCCAGGTTCCAATAGACAGCTACACCATAGTACAATGTGTGTAGCAGGAAAAAAATTGTAGGTCGTAAATGACTTTGAGCCGTGCAAGCCCATGAAGTATACAAGCAAGCTGTGTACTGTCATTGTTCATAGATATACTGGTATTGCTGTGGCTTCCACTTTGGCTTGTAGCCTGTGCTTTCCTCAAGCTTTGCCTTGGATACTGAGCAAGCACTTCAGTACCTCTTTGCTTTAGATGATCAGGAGGACGACATACCGCCTTCTTCGGGTGAAGATGATGGCCTGAGCACCCCTGAATAAAAATCTCGATGTTGAAAGTGTTGAGAGCTCCGACACTGGCAATAGAGTACCTGCTGTTGTTCATGGACATGGAAGAGCCAGTAGAGGGAAAGATGCCACTTGTGACGTGGGAGGGGTAGAGAAAGAGGCTGTAATGGTCAAGGAGGCCCTGTTGGTCATGGAAGAGGATGTGGAGCAGGATCCGTTCCTGTTGTGGTTTACATCAAGTCCTGGGCTGACGAGGATCACTATGCCTGTGGTGCTATGCCATCTTTTGACCCACATTGTGCACCATGCTTCCATTCACCTGAGAACTTTCAGCCTACCAGAGCTGTTGATTATTTCTCCCTTTTATTTACACTGGAGCTTGCTTTCAACATTAATTTTCACCAATGACAATCCCAAGCTCACAGTGCTGGAAAGCCAGCTTATGCCTACAGAGATGGAGGGTTGACAACCTACTTCAACCCACTTTCAACCCCGCACAGCTATCGGACAACATACTCCCTGTCTCGAGGAAGTGTGGCAAGAGCTATTGTAGCTTGTCAGGACAGATTTTTGGCTTGTTGTCCTTTCTTGACCTTGTCAGTCACACAAATGAAGACCAGAATGGCTGACTTAAAAAATAAGGACAGTCAGCACCTACCTTTCTCAGAAATTTGACTGCTTTTACCAGCCCTATTAGTCTGTTTCACAATATGAACAGAAGGTGAAATGTAAATGGTTGGATTTGCTTTCAAGGAATATAAAGCCAAGAGACTTTTGTATCATATGCAACTGGAGATCTGTGTATGTGAGTGATATTGTCATGTTTCTGCTTCCTCAGAGTGATGTTAGCTTCATTTTGTACTGCAAAGGTCTCTGAAACTGAATTCTTTGGTTTCTCTTGGCTCGCAAACCTTCAGAAACACCCTAGGTTCTCGTACAAACTGTGTACTGATATCTTTCTTTAGGCAGTTATATACATTTGGTGGTGGTTTTTATGGGGATCCAAAGGGTAATTGAGCAGAAGAGGGCTGATAAACACTGCTTTTCCCTTCACCCTAGGTTCGCACATGGAAATTTTTGGCACTGCTCACCTTCGGTTTGCCAAATACAGATGGCAACAACTTTCCTTCTTTATAAAACTGGAGCCAGAATAGATACAGCGCCTCTGTGTGCAACTCCTGCTGCATTTCAGGGTGTTCACATTACTCAGCTGAAGTGCGGTAAGGCTAAGGAACTGCTCAAAATAAATGACAGCCTGGATAGTACCTGCTCCCACTCCTGCAAAATTTGAAGTTTAATGTAGGATCATTTCTGAATTTTATTACGTTGCTGTCGACATCCTTCATTCTATGAAGATGAAATTTGGCAAGTACTTTCAAGAGACTCTAAGTTAAGAAGGGCACACCCAGTTTTTCAGTTTTTTGTCAGTTTTTCAAATACGGTCCAGTTTGTCCATTTTCTGAGTTAAAGGGTGCTTCAATGCAATGAAAAAGGCACATTAGATGGAATTTCAAAAAAATTGCTTGAACCATTTATTGGTAGAGTTCCTTAAGTTTCGTTTGAAACAAATTACAAGAGAATATCTTTATGCAGCAACTTGTAGTAAAATTAAGGAAAGGGGCACTCTTTAACCTAGGTACACATCTTGGGTTAAAGATATCAACCAGTGTTTTCTGAAAATCATACCTGAGCCTTCTATACAATGCTCTTGAACACCAAAACATGAAAAAATGGTAGTGCATTCGCATGATGAAGTTTCAACAACCACCAAACCTGAGGAGAGCATAGCCTTAAAGCAATACTGCAAATGGCACTAAACTGGATGGGAAGCTCTCTCACACTGTACTGTAGATGACAACAGTCTCTCTAGCAGAGTTTCAGTGTAGTATGGTTATGTATTCCATTGCATGAGTACTATTTAATTTATCTTTGTGTTCATGTAAGTGAAGCATTTTCTGCAATGTATCTAGAGTAGTAGCTGTACAGATCGCACAGAGAAAACTTTTAAATCGCAGGCTTCATAACGTTCGGCCCGATGTTGCGTGGCCAGAGATGGCAATAAGAACACTGGCAAAAAAAAATAATTGAGAAAAAATAATTTTTGCATTGTTACCTGGCAACAGCAAAACTTGGGGCAGGTGCAGGCTGCCAAATGCAAGCTGCAAGAGTCAGTGGGGTATCTAGGTGGTAACTCTTGCCACTTTCACATGATTTACAGATTGTATGCATGCTTGTCTAAAGTGATGTTACAACCTCAGTGCTACAAGAAAAGAATTTTTCCGGCAACTACTAAGGAATGGCTGTGTGCAACCTCAAAATTAAAACCTCTCAATCTGTGGGGGAAGGAAGATAATCTCCACCAGCCAGAACTGAAATTACATCATGCATGTTTCGCTTTGGTCAAGCAGAGCATTGAGCAGTCAAAAGGCACAAGTAAGACTTTGCAATTCTTTGCTGGTGATCTCGAAACTATATACCTGAGCAGCTTCTCAAGCTTGTTAATAAGTCATCCTTATCGGCTCGGCTTGGCTCTGCAGGCATCTTGCTCAAGGATAGCTCTCAAAAACGTTACTATGGATCTAAAAGACTTAATTGTGGTCCTGATTTTTATAGCCTCCAACAGTTAAAATCTGGATAAAACATGCGTTCAACTTTTGCACAGCTCTATCCCAAGCTCTGGGGTGAGATTCCAAAATCTGCAGTAATTGTATTACAGATGTATGCCTCATGAGTTCAGAGAAATAAACAAAATCGAAATCGGATGTTCAGTGCATTAGTTATGTGCTGAAGAAAATGACCTCTTCAACACAAGTAGCCGTTTCCAACCACCAATTTCTTATTGAAAATGTGAGATGCCTTTCTGAAAATCACACAGGCTTGCTCAGTAACAATACTCTTTTGACTGGAACAAAGAACTAAGCTGTGGGGATGGTCTTTCCCATGAAAATAACGCAGGTTGACTGAGGCAGAGGGACCCTTAGGAACTGAATGCTACCGTCGCTCGCTGAACTTTCAGTGCAGTGGAACATACTTCTCTTGAGCTCATGATTTTCTAATACTATGGCTAGTCACATTTGTGGTGCTTACAAATGGGAAGAAATTCTCTAGACAACTGCCACGCTGGCTCCATGTGACATTACACTGACTTTACTGTGGGAAGTCATAAGTGTAATCATGCTGGGAGGGAGCCATGGCTCACTGGTGACAAATCCAAAGTTGCGAATCTTATGATTCACGCAAAGACTAAACATTGGGCTATCAGACCACCATCAGGACTTTCAGCTTATCAATAGGGACATTTGAATTCCTTCTCCTAATTGCAAGTAGTTACTCTTGTTTGACTAAACCAGAAATTTCTGTTCTTGCCTCCAGAGAGCAACTTCTTCATATAGATTTCAATGTGCTAAACCACTTGAATGGATAAGCAAATAAAATATCTAACAAGAAGGCAAAGCCACAACGCATGAAATTCCTTCATATTTCAATCTCAGCTAGGAGCGCAAATCTATACATGTCATATGTACAGTTGGTCAATCACTGTGTAACTACCGACAACTACTGGTGTTATGCTATATATCTGCCTGAAAGTGTATTGAAGCATTATTGGCGAACCAAGAAGAACAGAACACTAAAAATACACTCATTAAGGACAAGTACAGCTCACAGCACCAACTCAGTAAATAGGATAGTCGTGATTGTGATGCACTCATTGTCAATGTCCACATTGCAAAAGGTAAATACTATGGCTAGGAAGAGGTTTTGATGGCTGCTTTATTTAGTGGGGTAGATGTCTGGTTAAACTTGTAAAATTTTGAGCTAGATAAAATGTGTTAGATATTTTGTTGGAGCATAATATGAGTTTTTCTTCCAAAGTCCCAGTAAAGATTTGGAGTGTATTTAGTCTGTGGACCAGATCTCGTTCATTCTGATGAAGGTCCTGGTGAAAAGCTTGGAATGTCCATTTTAAGTTGTTAGTGAAGACTTCCATGATGTCAGGAGTTGTTCGAACAGCAAACTCTCGTCTCAGCTTGCACAACAAACAGCTTTGCTATATTAGACAAACACCACCTAGCATACTGGTGACCCATGGAAACAACTGCTATCCTGGCCATCTCTGTTGAACAGACGTGGAAGAATGTACCACTAGGAAACACCAGTGTGCAGTGACATATCGTTCAGCATGTACCAGTCACTCCAAGACTGTCAAGTGCACATGCAGCGAGGGCTATACTCTGAACAGCACTTTGGATGGGTGTGAAGGTAATTCTGAATATTACATCCTCGCTCTATCTCTGGCTTTTATGTGGAAAGGTTTGTGGTGCTGTCCATCAAAATCTCGTACTGAGTGGTTAACATGTGGAGAGGGTTGCCGTTCTAATTTCTAACCAGAGTCATGGGTGAGGAGTCCTCGTAGGCATGTATAAGCTCTGTCATCAGCTCCTATCACTAGAATGATCACTGCTTAATCCTCTACATTATCACTATAGTAGTAGTAGTATTAGTAGCACTATGTTAATTCAGTAGAAAAACAGCCACTGGCTTCTTCACAGGACACCAAAGGAACAAATAAAGACGTGAAGCTGGCACTGTTAGCTTGGATTGACTGTGCTAAAAGGTTGAAAATGCAGAGGGCGAAGAAAGGAGAACGGGGAGAAAGAGAATATTGAGAGAAAGTCCAAAAAATAGGCCAAGACAGAAATCTCAGCTCAGAAGCTGGGTAGAAAGCTAGATTGAAAGAGACTGCAATAGCCTAGGCAGTGTCACACACACACACACACACACACACACACACACACACACACACACACACACACACACACACACACACACAC
>JAOWAW010188283.1:7321-18910 GCA_028565695.1 Nicola tetela
TGACAACTACAGGCGAAGAGGCGAAGCTAGAACCACCACCCATGAGCCAGAAGCCAGAGCCACCAACTACAGGCGAAAAGCCAGAGCCTCAAACTGCAACCCCAAAACCAGAGCTACCAGCTTCAAGCCAAAAGCCAGAACCACCAGCTACAGTTCAAGAGTCAAAGCCACCAACTTCAAGCCAAAAGCCAGAACTTCCAGCCACAGCCCTAAGTCCAGAGGTACCAGCTGCTACTCAAAAGCCAAAGGTGGCAGAGAAAAAGAAGCCTCCTCCAATGATGAACAAACCAAGGCGTTTGTCAGCTTCCCCAAAGCCTGCAGATGACAGCCAAGCCAGCACTCCCCGTGAGTCTGAAAGTGAAGCCTCCAGTGACAGCAAACTAACTGGTGTTGATGCACAGGCACCAGCAACAGATGAGGTAAAAGAGAAATTCAGTGTAAGTCGTGTACCTTCAGTGATGTCTTCTGCAGCAGTTGAAGTGCAGGATGGCCCGAAGGAAGTCGTGGACACCACAACAGGGCAAGGCAATGACATCACAGTGAACCAGAAAGGCAGCAATGAACCACCCAATGATATTAATGAGGCAGAACCACATGTGGATGGAAAGGAAGGCACTCCCAACATGGCAATATCGGACAAACCTCTAGAGAAGGAAAGCACCAATAAGAGTGACGAGACTCTTGAAGCCAAGGACAAAAGTGATTTGTCAATAGAGGAAAAGAGTGGTTCACCGGACAGTAGACGACAAGGCAGAGTACAGCCACAGACATCACTGAGCGAAAACAGTGAATCAAAGGAACAACCTCACGTTAATCAGGAGAATTCTGTGGAATATTGCAAGGATGACAGCTTGGAAACACCTGAACCAAACAAAGCACTTAGTCTTCCTCCACCCGCTGTTGTTCAGGCAAAGAATGTGGACATGGTTACCACTGACAATGTTACAGTGACAACGGAGTCCACATCTAATCAAACAACAAACCCAACAACTTCTGCAGGTCCGTCAACCGCATCACAGGAAAACCTTGTTGAAGAAATCACAGGTGCCGAGGGTCAGACAAAAACAGTTGACCAGCCACAACCACCATCTGAGCAAGAAGAGAAGATTCCTGGTGAAAGAGAAAGTCTGTCAAGCAAACTGACAAACGCTGATCAAGCTGATGGAACTGTCGAAACGCCAGTTGCTTACCAAATGAAAGCAGAGCAACAAACAGAAGGGACAGAAACAAGTGAGGACAAGACACCCGATGTGGTTGATAAATTCACGCAAAGTAAAGGCGACACAGCAAGTGAGCCTGGGAGCAAACTTGCAGATGGTGAAACCACACACAAAACCACAAAAGACCTTAACCAAGAAGCTGAATCTGATAAGACTGTACCATCAGAATTTCCGGAGCCTGAGGCAAGCCAGACGGCAGATGAGAAGCAAAAGCAAGCACACGGTAAAGAACTTACCAAAGAGGAGAGTGAACTCACGAAAGATGAAGTGGAGCCAACTGAATCGGTGAAGCCATGCAGCGAGGGGAAAGACAGTGTGGAACCAACTGAAAATGAGCCTGCAAGGAATACAGAGGAAGTTGTCGAAAATCAGGATGTACAACCAGACAAGGACAAGCCTGTAAAGCTTGATGAGGTTGAACACAGGGGAAAAATTTCAACTGCAAGAGAAGAAGCTCCTATTGCGGACAGTGGTGACTCTGTAGACAAGATAAAATCAGAAGTGAAGGTGGATCTTTATGCCACTGATGAAGCTGATCGAGAGACAACACAACCAGTGGAATCTGAAAAGGAGCCTGAGGTGTTACCAGCCCCTCATGAGCCCACCACACACGAGCCAGCACCAAAGGGCAGACAAGCTGAGAATGAAGACTCAGCACTGGAACCAGCTCAAGCGGATGAAGAAAGCTGTAGCCGGAAAGTGTCAAACATCTCTCTTCCATCTCCACCAAGAGACTTACCGAATTTCGATGACACCTCACAGCAAGACCAGAGCAATGACTCTCTTGCAGATTCTGATCAGTTTTGGCCTACCCAAGCACATCATCTGCAGCAAGACAAGAAGGCCTCCACTTCGTCTCTCCCTCCACCTCCGGCCGACCTGATCACAACACCAGAAGAAGACCCGGTGTTAAACAACAGCAAGAATAAACAACTTGGAACAGATGAACTAGCAGAGGAGAAAGATGCACAAAAACACGTCAATGCTGGTAAGAAGGACAGAGGAGAAATCACAAGAGCACAGAGAGATAAAGAAAGTGAAGAAGAGTGCAGCTTGGGTGAGTCAAATGAGCACAAACAAATGCATACTGACAAGGAGTCAGATTTGAGGAAGCTGTCAAAGACAGCTGAGTTGAAACCAAGTGAAGAGAAGGAGGAGAAACAGGAGAAGGAGCCTCTGGCAACATCCACACCGATCGCTGATCGGAGTGAAAAGCTTTTGGCAGCGGAAAAGGATACCAATGAGCCAATATCAGCAATTTCTGGAGTGATTCCAAGATTAAAACGAAAGACACCAATTGATACATTGTCTCGATTGTCTCTTCCACCGCCTCCTGATGAGGACATGCTTTGTGCTAGTGGAAGTGGGCTCAGCCTGAATTGGCCATCATCACACGATTTCCTCTCAGCTGGAATGTCCACCATCTCCTTACCACCGCCTCCAGAAGAGATGGAGTCATTGGATATGTACCTTGATGACAGCTTGACAGAAGAACCTGCAGAAAATGTCCTCTTGCCACCAATCACTGTGTCTGACTCCAAAACGGCTGCCACTGCAGTTCGTGATGCAATGAAACAGCAAAAGCCAACACTCTCACCCACTGAGCCAACAACGCCATTAAGCAAAGAAGTGTCCGTCCTCCTTCAAGATGGCTCCCAGGAGATGGTTGAGCCAGTGCCTGTTGGTAAAGCTTCTGGAGGCGCAGATGAGGCAGGGCCTTCCCAGCGAAAGCCTAAGCCGGTGGTAACCACAAAGCCTGTCCAGAAACCGAACTCACTTCCAGATGGACCAGATGAAGTTCCACCCCCTCTTCCTGACACGTCACCACCTCCTCTATCACCACCAGCTCCTCCTCCTCCTCCACCAAAAGTCAAGCCCAAACCAAAGACACCAAAAGAGCTGCGTAGCGTCATGCTGGCACGGTCAAACCCACAGTCAACTCAGTATGAGGGCTCTCTTGACGAGGTTCTCGATGATATCCGCGACAAAGAGGTCATTAAACGGTTAAAAAAGGTGAGAATGTGTGCTAATCATGGGTCTGAGAAAAAAACACAAAGAGAAGTATAGATTGATAGCCGAGACCGAGATCATGACCGGCAAATCACAACCAAAGCCGTGCAGTGGCAAGGAATGTGATGCAGGTGGTCGCAACCAAATGTCAAGGCTACAAATGTATTTGTCACAACCTTGTCACAACCTTGAAGTGCATGGATAAGGGGTCATGATCGGAAATTCACAACCTCTTAGAAGATAGGCAGTTTGTATGGGTAATGTCACTTGAGGTGTGAGAAAATGATTAATTCGTTGAAGAAAAGTAGGTGTGGTTATCAGAGATATAAACATTAATGGGTGGTTTGTCCAGCTTTAGTGCATATGAGGCAGTTGAAGACCACTTTACTGGAGCCATTTGGCAGAGCTTGATCTGCAAGCATGTTTATGCACAAGGGATGGTGCCATTTCAGCACCCATTTTTAAAACCTTCTATAGTGGTATTCTCTTCTGGTTATGATTGCAGACTCGTGACATACCAGGACCTAAGTTTTTACCGCTGTTTCAGGCAACTCCATTAACATCACTGCCCACACTCTTTATTTATTCACAGTCTTAAAATAATTAATGTCAATTTTGCAAAACATCAATTTCAGAGTGTCTGTGCCCTAAAATTTGCCAGATGTTTCAGAGCTGATATAATCTAAGGCAAATAGTGAAGTTTTCTGCCAACCTAACACAAGCATTTTCTTGCTCTTCTTGAATGTCTATTATAGCCTGAAAAAGTGGAGAGAAAGCCCATACTGGAGGAGACTGATGCAGACAGTATGGCATCTGCTTTGTTCCGGTCATTGCAGAACAGAAGATTCCGAATGGCAGACACTCTTAGTGAGTAACTCTTTATGGTTTTCTCCATCAGGTTTGGCCATCATTTTTTCCAATCCATGCAGATTAGCTCAAAATACTGATTAAGTTTTCTTTTCATTCTGACTGCAGTCATTTGTCCTTTATTCCATTCTCTTCACCTGTCTTTAGCTCTTGCACCTCTAGGCTTCCTTGCCATCCTAAGCCTATTGTTCAATCTCTCTCTGTAACTTCCCCAACTCTGTTCACTCCCCATTCTCTCTCTGTCTTCCTCTTCTCTCTGCCTGCCCTCTCTCCATCCTTTTTCTTCCTCCTTCCTCAACCATCCATCTCTAAGTTGTTCTTTTTTCTTGATCAGTAATTCCATTTCTTTCACCATCCTACAGTAGTCACCACTCATCATATCTCTCTCCCCCTTTCTCTCTCTCCCTCTCTCTTCCTCTCTCACTCACTCACTCTCTCTGCTCTCTATTTTCTTCTGCGCTCCCCCCCCCCCCCTCTCTCTCTACTTCTGTCGATCTTGCTCACCCAATTCCTCTTTTATGTTCTGTCTTTCAACAGGAGTGAAAAGGAAGTCTGCTGAAATTCACGACGATGAGTGGGACTGAGAGATCACCAGCCAAAGCCAGTCTTGAGAGTAATCCAATTTCATGAGTCTTGAAAACAGATTTATCCTTCTGTTCACACCCCGAGAAATACACCCTGCCCTGCCAACACAGACAAAGAGTCTTCCTTCCTTTCTCTAAATCTCTATTTTCCTTTATTCTCCGCATATTGCTCTTAAAAAAAAGCTGTGAACGTGCTGGTGTAAACTATATGCATCATGTAAATGTGTCTGCTATTCAAAGTTACTGAAACAGCTTGCATTAGCTTTATTACAGCGGTGGGCTTTGCAACATCTGTAGCAGACCACACTTTGTAGCACCTGTTACAGTTTAAGCATATATAGTTGGCAGCAGTTTTACCAGACAGTCTGACTGTTGAAAATATTTTCAATCTCTATTGTTCTCTTAACTGTTCATTCCCTTACGGGAACGCAAACTATAATAGCAGTCTGTTTTTCTATATTTGAAGCAAGCTATTTGTTGCCTCAAGATGGACATGGTGTTAAACCACAGGGTTCGATTTCACAACAAACTAACAAGACAAACTAACCTTTTCTCTACTGTTGCAATGAACTGGGAGAGGGGGAGGCTTGTTTGTGTAACTCCTGTAAGTCCATGAGAAATGTTTCTTATTCAAGGGTCGCTGCTGAAACTTCTTCATCCTCAAGAATTTACTCTCCCTCTTGAAAGGTTATGTCTTTGTTGTACGCTCCTATATCAACCGTCTTCCCTCTCTGGCTCCCCTTGAATGAAAAACTTGTTTACTCTGCCCCCACTGGAACAACCACGAGACTGCATCCCATTCTGAACTTTTGCTCTGTCTTTCTAAATCAAGGCTGCTATGCTTGGCATCACAACTCTGTTCTAGATCACCTTGTTCTTGCCTTGGGCTCTGCCAACTCTACTTCTGAGTTCTGACTCTCCTCCACAAATCTTTGCTGATCGTCCTGGACACCTTTCATCTTCCAACTCAACAATGCCATCTCACACTGGTCCTTCCTACCTCATGTGCACACCAACCTGACCTTGTTCTTCTATTTCCTGACCAAAAAATCTCTGTTTTCAAACTTACTATTCCTTTGAAATGTAACACCTCTGCTTGTCTTCATAAATCTGATTGTTATGTGAAGTATTTGAATGATATAAATACCCATGGCCCAAGGCCACTCACCAGACCACAGACTCAGTCTAGTCACAATCAAAACCTTCAAGAACTGGACAACAAAACATGGCGACGCAGACAGGCATGTAAGCACTGAAGTAGGGTACAAAGTACAGAGATGCGTATCCCATAGAGTAGTACCGGCACAATGAACTCTCAGTAATAGTCATTACATCCCTCTGACACCAGATGTGAATTATGGATTCATAGGCAAGACCGAGGTCGTGACCGGCAAATCATAACCCGAGCTGCGCAGCGGTGAGGGTTGTGATGCTAGTCGGTTGCGACTGAGTGTTGAGGCAATGAATCTATTTCTCCCACCCTAGCCACAACAGGGTATGACGTCAAGAGGGTATGATTGCAGGTGATGATTGGCAAATCATACCCTTTTAGTTGGAACATGCTCATTGGTCAGTGTCATGGCTACAATCATATGAGATGGGAGAAGTCACACTCTCTCTGACTCTAAGACCAAAACAAATGAACACAACATTTTTTTAGAATTACAAATTCAATCTCTAAGTAGGCTTGATCACTCGCTGGGATCACCTTAATGGCTCTTGGAATGACTTTGGTTTCCCCTAAGGTGATTTCGGCTTCTCGGCATGTCTTGGCGTTATCTCAAACTGCCTCTCTGAATCCGGTGAGCTCTTGGACTCCACCATCAGCTCTGGTTCTGCTATCAGCTCCAGAAACTCCACTTGTTCAGGCCCAGACTCAGAACATGTGAGTTTCAGTGAGCGAGCAAGGATCTGATCCTGATGTCATTGAACCTCGATTCCTGTGTCCAGGACACATTAGTAATTCACTCTTCCCTCTTGACCAACGATGACTGCTGGAATCCACTTGGGACCTCTTGAAAAGCTTGTTACTAGCGCTGGATCACCCACGTTGAATCCTGAGTGCTGCTGACATCCATCATGTTTTTCTTTCTGACATAATTGCTCACGTTCAACTCACTGTCACACTTTTGGTCTGATGAAGTCAAGACGAGTTTGCTTTCAGCGGTGCATGAGGAGCTCACATAGTGCTACACCTGTGACTGAATGTGGCGTGACTCGATATCGCAACAAGAGTGCCACCAACTGCTCTTCCAGTGTACCACTAGTTATTCTCAAGCTTCGCTTAATCCTGTTAACCGCTCCTTTTGGCCAATCTGTTTGAGCTTGGGTGGTACGGGGATGTCTGGATGTGCATCAGTCCATTCTTCCTCAAAAAGTAGTAAACTCGGCACTCACAAAACATGGACCATTGTCAGTCACAGTTGTGTCTACCACTCCGCGTGTCGTGTAAAGGTCTCTCGGTTTCTGATGGTGACAGCCGGTGCCAACGACTTAGTTGGCAGTGCTTCAATCCACCATAATGAGAAGCATCTGTCCGCCATCCAAAGGTCCATCATAGTCGGCATGGAGACAGAACCATGGCTGTTCTGACCAAGACCACGGTTGCATCAGTAATGGCGGCGCTGCCTTCTGCATTATCAAGCATTTCTCACAAGACTTCGCCAGCTGTTCAATGTAGTGATCCACACCAGGCCACCAGACAAAGCTCTGTGCCAATGTTTTTATTCGTCTGATGCCCAGATGACCCATGTGCAGGTCCTGCATTATCTGCTCACGCAGGTTTGCTGGTACAATCCCACACTGGCCCAGCAGGAGACAGTTGAGCTCCACTGAAATCTCCATTTGACAGTTGAAATATGGCAGAAACTGTTCTTGCTGTGCTTCCTCAGTCCAGCCAAACTTGGCAAACTGCTTGACCTGCAACAGCATTGAATTATGGCAAATAGCAGCTACATTCTCTTTTGTGGTGACGGGTGAGTTATCTAGATGATCCACCATCACCACGACCTTGCCAGGACTCCACTCTGGGACTGTCTTGGGTAGTGGCAAACAATTTAGTGCATTGGCTTGCTGATTGCGTTCTCCAGCTCAGTACACTAGGTTATAATTGTACCTTGCGAGTGTCAGCGCCCAACGTTGAATGCACCCGGACGAAATTGCAGGAATGGCTCGGTTCTCGCCAAAACAAACCAAGCGGTGGCTTGTGATCGATCGGCCGTCATTGTAAAGTCACAGCCAGACAGGCACTCGGTGAACTTCTTCATACCAAATATCAGCACAAGACCTTTCTTGTTGAGCTGTGCGTACCGTCTTTCAGTGTCATTGAGTGTGCATGAGGCAAATGCAATTGGTTGCTCCTGACCGTTCACTCTGCGTGATAAAACAGCAATGACACCATACGAGGAGGCGTCACACAAGAGTACTAAGGGCTGCTTACGAGTTGTAGTGGACAAGCACAGACCGTGAGCATAGCAACTCCTTTGTCTTGTCAAAAGCTGTCTGTTGCTTGGCAATCCACGTCCATTGTTGACGTTCACTGAGCAGCCAGTTGAGTGGTTCCACTAACGTAGAAAGATTTGGGATGAACTGGTAGAAGTTGAGAAGGCCCAGGTAGCTGCACAGTTGCGTTCAGTTCTCCAGTGTTGGCGCTTTGTTTTATTGCCTCAACTTTCGCAGCTGTGAGATGTATCCCGACACAATTAACTTGGTGGCCCATGTACCACTCTACAGATGGTTCAAAGAACTTGCGTTTGGACCACTTTGCTTTTTGACCTGCCTTCTCAAGGCGTTCAGGCACTTTCTTCACGTTGTACATATGCTCTTCCTTGTTGTGGCCTGTGGTTAAAATGTTGTCAACTCTCACCAACACGTCTGGAATTCCTTGCAAGGTATATTGGCTGTGGGGAATAGAGCAACATAACTCGGTTTTGTCTGAAAAAAGGGAGAAGAAATGATCGAAAAAGAAAAGCAACGGTGATATTGATCAAAGAGTAAGGTTTTAAAATTTATTTTGCATCAGCTTGCCTATGAACTTCAGACTGACATCTTATGTATATGACAGATATTGCTCAAAATAGGGTGGCTGCACACCAAAGAAGGTTCCTGTTTCACTGTTGTGCAGGCAAGTGTGGCGGTTAGTAAGCAAGCATACTGCAAAATAATAAGCTGTCACAGGTTGCAGAAGAATCTTCTGTTTTTTTTTCTTTTTTTAGTCGACATATGCAAAAAGCTGCAACACTTTTTCATAACCCCATTCCACTGCTATACACACCGAGCTCATCTCACGGTTGAATTCTGTTTGTTCTGGAGTCAAGATGTTTCCTCTGTGGGGTGCAAGATGTGGTCTCAAGGGATACGCCGGGTTACCGTAAATGCAGTATACATCCCCGTTTGGAGGCTCAGGCAGCTGCTCAAGTTCTTCGAGAAGGCCACTTTCCCTCAGCATGTCTGAATCGTGGCGGCAGCCCACCACAGGACCATAAAAGTGGGCTGTAAGACCATCTGGCGTGACAATCGTTTGATCTTTCAGGCCATGTAGACGCTTGTGGCCATTATAAAAAAGTCGTTGTCCCTCAATAGGGCGGCAAATTGCACGGACAATGCCATCAACAAATCGCCAGCAATTTTCTAGCGGAGCCTTGGCGTGAACAGCTCCAACGTAGAAGGCTAGGCGGTCTGGAGTGAACCAAGTGGCACGAGAGAAGCGTCTCGGTAAGGGTCTCCAACGGTCGACGAGAAAGAGACATGCCGTATTAATGATAACACTGAGTTCTGTCGTCAAGCGGCCAAATATTGGAACTAAATCGGAAAGACGGCACGGATACACCAAACGTCTGAGCAGGATGCACAGGCCTTCCTCCAAAGGCCAGGTACTGCGCGGGACTGTAGTGGTTGTTGGTAAGTCGAGCAACCTACAAAGCTGTCGAATCTCATCTTTTAGGAAGCGAAACATCTCACGGCACTTTCCATCACAGAGAGCGTCAAGGTCGAACCGAGCGCTGGCAGTTTCCAAAAATGTTCACGCTTGTTGGCATCTTCTTCCTTGTCTTCCTCTAAAGCAAAATTTAAAAGCAAGAGTTCTTCCTCGTTTACTGTCCCGTTGTTGAAAGCGAATAGCAAAAGCAGGCAAGCCATATCTCCATCATCCAACTCCAAGTCCGCGGCCGGCAAGTCGACGTCGGGTAAGTTATTTCCATGATCCATGGGTGAAACAAACTCAATCCTCGATCCGACGAAGATCGATGAAGACGAAGATGATGAAACTGAAAATGACGATAAAGGGGAGCACTTTTGAAATTCAAACAACTGCTAAGCCGCGCCATATCTGTTACCATAGTTTTGCCATGGTGATCCTCGACTCGAACCTGACCGCGAACTGGTAGAGTTCGTAGTATATATCCGTCAAGACTTAACCTCATACAATGTAGTACAGCGAGTAGTCTAGCACTCGTTTACGAATGGAGCCGGCCCACTCGTTAACGAGTGACATTTGCGTCACCCTTAACCTCTCTATTGACTAATATTTGCCGAGTCGCGTGAACCGAGGTACACGTAGATCTACACGTACTGTGTCGATATTTGACGAGGTGAACAAAGTGCGTCGAGGGACACGCGATGAGGCAAATATACAGATAGTCACGAGCACGAGGTGAACTTATCGAAGATCCCATTCGATTCCCGCTCGTTTTCGAAGAGCCCACCGCCAAAAGAAAGCACGCTGCAGCCGTGTGACACGGGTTACAATTGCTCTAGAGGAACTCAAGTCACCCGCGGTCCAGTATTTCCGACGCCGAGGGTCATATGATAGGCTTATCCCAGTAGATTAGCTAAATGACCGCCTCAGAGCCCTTTCTCGCTCGTTTTCGAAGAACTCAGTACCAAAAGAAAGCGCACGGCAACCGTGCGACGCAGGTTGTAAGTGCTCTAGAGTCACTTGTCACTGGCTCTTGGCAAAGTTGGCCCAAGTGGCGCAGTCGTTAGAAGCACGGCTTTCGCTCTAGTGGTCTCAGTTCAAGCCCTCTCCTTGACTGCGTTTTTTACGTCTTTCTTCTTCACTGATTTTTCCTTCTCTTTGTTTCCTTTCGATCAAAGTCTTCGCTTTCGTTCGAAGTTGATAAAGTGTTTGAAATCCCTTCTGTTGCTTCTGCTGGGTGGTGAATCCTAAAAAAGGGGTCGATAACGGAGAAGTTATCAACCACTGAAACTTAGTTGAAGTGGCAGATAGAGAGGTTTAGCACATATAGCGCTTTGGACGCTAGCTTTGAACGGTACTCGAACCCGTGCTACGTTCAAACCCAACGTTTGAACGGAGCGCGACCGCTTCTTTCGTTTGAACGGAACGCAAGGCGCCCTGCATACTACTGCATGCTTGGCCGGCTGATATTTTTCGCGCCAAATTCAAATGCAGATCTGCACACTTCGATCGCGAAGGTCTTGTATCCGTTCAACGCCATCCTAAACATGGATTACGCGATGTATGGTGTATTACATTACACGCAGCAAAGAACGGTTTGCTAAACCTCCCTAATATCGGCGAATATTAACCGTTCAGGATTTGCAAGCTTACAGTGCGGGGCTGCAGCATGGATCTTTGATAAGAATCTATACGCATATCCCGCTGATAGTGACGAACTCGCTTCCTCGACTGGATGAGATACGCGTAAACCGTCTCAGCTACTTCTGGGAAGAGTGTCGTCAAAAAGATACTTGGAACAGCTTCTTTTATAAAGCAGCACTATTATGGAACCTACTGCCAAACGACCTACAGGCCATAACTCATACATCGACATTCAGATCTAAACTAGAACAGCATTGGATAGCTCAGAAGTATGATACAAATAACGACATACCAATACCATGCCGTACATAACCGTTCAGCAGCAGCGAGTCTAGATTTTCAGAGTTAT
>JAOWAW010188394.1:2947-13259 GCA_028565695.1 Nicola tetela
CGATTACCTAGACCAAACAGATCACATGACGTACGCGGATGGGCAGTGACAACGGTAGATGCCTTTGGTTAAGAACTTATTAAGATCTGGAAAGGAAATGCCGGAGGCATCGGCTCGTCGACCCCGTTTAACTGCTAGTTGAACAGGATGCGATGCGTCGATATACGGATGTGCTCAGGTGCCTGGGGACACAGACAGTCTAGATCTGAGAGTGACCCAGATAGAGATAAACGATGCGTGTAGGCTATAGTAGTCTAGTAAATCTTCTACAACACGGCCGGAGCCAG
This sequence comes from Nicola tetela, assembly GCA_028565695.1. NCBI lineage: Eukaryota > Metazoa > Porifera > Calcarea > Clathrinida > Clathrinidae > Nicola > Nicola tetela. The sequence continues at coordinate 3,235 of JAOWAW010188394.1, forward strand.
GTCGTTGACACTGGCGTGGCAAGACGCGTTGATGGTGGAGGTTTGTGAACCTAGGGGGTCCGGGGCAGCTCCAAGGAAAATTTTGAAGTTCTGTACTCTCAGAAGCCAATTTTTGCGCTTCCCGGGAATTTCAGTTACTTTTCGACGTACACCGGGAGGAAAGTTTATTCAGGCAAAACTCGTAAACATACAAAAAAGAAATAGAAAGTAACGGGATAAATTTGCTAACCCTCAGTTTCGGTATGGGACAATACATGCATTGCTTCGAGTCTAGCTGAGGGGAATCCTGGGCAATTTCCTGGCCGACATGTGGTGCCATAATAATTATGTAAAAACTGAGCTGGATCGTGTCGGCCAAGTGTGTTGTGAGTGCTGTACTTTATAAGGGGTCATCTCCATTTACTGGACATTTCTGAAAATACGAACAACGTTCAGATCTGGGCGGGTGGGTATGATTAAAAAAGCCTGTTTGGACTGGACATGTCCGACATTCCGTGACTTGATAAGCGTTGGTATACCTAGAACATGTCGCAAATTTTAGACCCACACCTGCACCAGCGCACGGGTAGACGGATATATACACTGAGTAGTCTACACATGCACGGTGTCCATGGCTGCATGCATGTGCGCCGAGCCGATCACATCACATTGCACATGTTGCAGAGTTTTCGTTTTCAGCAAGCGGTTCCATGCTGCCTCTGTGAAGCTTCTGGATCGCAGTTTAGTTAAACTGGCAGTTGAGATGCAGGCAACATTATTTGGAAACCCGAGGCTAAACGAGCAGTTTTTAGCATTTGCCACAAAGTACCAGGACCACAAACGTATAGGGCCAAGTTGGCATCGAGGGCCACAAGATGATGACTTGGCGATGGAAAAAAACAGCAGCGTGAGTAAAATTTTACGGACCATCTGACTATCAAGTGTAAAACATTTAAAATCTATACCATAAAGTACCTGTGAGGCCAGAATTTCCAATGTTGTGATTGGTTTCCTGCAACTTAATTATATATTAACGGATAGGAGTCAGACATTCTTCTGGATTGAGGAGGTGGGTGGGTGAGTGGGCAGCCATCAATCTTAACATTGTTCGGATTTTCAGAAATATCTGGCAATTGGAGATGATCCCTAAGTTTAGTATAGTACATATACTCGAAGCCTGTGCTATAGCCTAATTGAGTGTGGCAAAGCTAGAGAGCGCGACGCAGAAGATGCGCCCTGATGGGACTGGGCGTACTCTCATGCGTCTCCTACACCGGTCATGTAATGCCGCACTATGCTACGCTGAAATTGAAATGGTCTGAGCTTATCATGATCACGTTTTCCCAATACAAGCACATGCAATAGTATGCACGATGATGAATTTTGGTAGTTGGTTGCTAATGGTGGACAAATGTTCCTGCGGTAGACGCAGAAGGGAATTTTCCGAGCTGTGCTACTTATAGGTAGATTCTTCAGAACCAGTGGAACAGATGGGGAACGTGGTTTCTTGAAGGCTAGCGCCTTTCGAAGGCCCAGTACGTTTTAATCCACTGTTTCATGCAGCAATGACGCAGTGGCAGACTTTCCCCTCGTTTTCACGGGTGAGCGGCCGGGCTGTCGTTCGACATCGCTGTATCCCTAGCTCTCTGCCGGGCTGTGTCAGTGACCATTCTGTACTGACTTTGAGGAGAGAGAGCTGAAGCCGACCTTCGGATCGGAGTTTGTTGACGCTGCAATCAGTGCAATGCATGCTCAAACCCGCGGTTATAACTGTGGTTGTACGGTTAAGAGATTGGCCCAACGCCAGCCGCATGCGCGGGAAGAGCTCCCGATCCCGTGATCATCATAGAGAAGCCATAATACTCTCGTATGAGGCCGCAAATCTGCCTCGCTTTAATTAGAGCAGCGTAGCGGAGTAGAGCCCATCCACGTGTGTCCACACATCTCTTGAATGAAGCCTAGCTGGTACTGAAACAGTTTGCTCAGGTAACCAGCCAGCTCGGTCTATTGCTCGGTTTTAAACATGTTGAATGAAAGATACCGATCGCGCCCGTAGCCGCTCTTGGATCTTGAGAGGAAAGCCTGCCATTGCTCCCACGGCTCCAGCGAGCTCATCGAACGCCATTGATTACAATGTCCCCATTGCAAGAAATCATATAAGTTAAAACTATTGCTCAAGCGAGACATAACGCAGTGAGCGGCCACGACGTGATCTCGGAGGACAAAGTTTTCCCCGTCTACGTATACTAAGCAATACTTCTGAAGCAGAAACAAATTGGCGATCGAGCTGTCAGAAGGAGCTGAAAACCACCTGGCGAGCAAACGGTACATCCTCAACGTCCATAGTAGACTCTACTGAGCCTGTGCTAGCATGAAGGTGCTTCGTTTGTTGCTCCTCCTTTGGCCTTCAGCGGCCATCGCCATGCAACACAACCAGCCGGCATTACCTAAACCCGACGACGATGAAGGGCGCCGGCTAATTGCTGAGATGATGTCGTCCATAGTGGGTCTCTCTCGTCCGTCTTCCTCTTCTTCTGCCTCAGCTGGGTTTTCAAGGACAGGAGGAAGAAGCCATGCTGAACACCACATACCACAGTACGTGGTTGAGCTTGGCTACAGCCTTTCAGACAGGACAGGCAATCGCACCAACACAAGCGCCGAGCTAGACGCAGCGCTCGTGGAGAAAGGAGCAGCCGCGACGGTGTTTGTGGCAGGTAAGCCAAAAAATACAACCTGATGAGAATGGGGTACGGTGTAACCGAGGCAACTGTCGAACGAGTTGTAACAGCGACAGGGAAAATTTTTGGTCACGGAGTAAGCCTGAATGACCGTATCTGTGTACTTTTCGGGACTATCAACTATAACGGCGTTTAAAATTGTGGACTGTCCAGTTTTACCAATACTCACGTCTCCAGACTTATCCTTACAATATCTAGTATACCACGAAGGGCACGCAATATCGAAACGGACCGACAAGAGTGACGAGCCCCGCAATTACGATAACACGGCATTGTCATGTCGTATGACACGACTGCTCGTCCGTGGCACTCTGTAACAGACTGGAGGCTTGTCGCTTGCCTCACCCTTTGTGTGTGACGGATGCACTTGCTGTTGTGAAGACAGCAACAAAACTTTAGTAGCGCCCTTATCACGTCATGGGCTCATGAAGCGAGTCAGCCTACTGGGTAGGTAAGCGCGATGTACTAGGAATGCGCTGCATCGGATAAAATATGGGTTGACCGGCCGTTCTTGAAAACGGCAATCAGGGTTCTTTGAAGGAAAAAAAAACCGATCATGGCCTAACTTGATCATAACTTCTACTGGCCGCAACATGTTAGGTTGTGTTTGATCGGGACCGGAATGAGAATATTGTCTCTTCTAGTTTGAGTATCTAAACGTAACCCGCATGTTTTTCTTACGCTAAAGACCTCGGTCACACGCTGGCAAGAAGTCGCGGAAAACGCGAAATTTCCATGGTGACCACCAGCGATGGCGGAAACTGCGACCGATACGCGAGCGCGGCCGGGCCAACGGGGTGACAGCACTGGCGATAGCGGCGCCGCCACCCAGCCCGCGGAGTGGTCCGTATTCATGATATTTGATAGCAGCGAAAGAGCGCCCACTCTATCTTCCACCGCCAGTGGTAAGAGTAAGTCCATCATAAGTTACATAACAAAACTCGAGTGGAACAGCGTCACGCCGGCCGCTCAAGTTTTGGAATAGCGCCGAATAAAAGACCTGCGTGCATGGCATTCCGTCATCATCGGCATTCGAATACCGTACCGTAGGCTAACACAAACTGCCTAATACCAGCAAGAGAGACTGAAAAGAAGAGAAAACAACACTGATGTTGGGGTCCACCGAAGAGACAGATCTAGAGAAATAGCAAACAGCTGCAGTTAGAGCGTGCGCGGATATGTACAATGATGAGTGATAGAGTTGCTCCCTAGCTGGCTACACTGGCCACGCGTGGAAAGAGCCGGTTTAGTCTCCGAGCGTCTCTTCGAGCCAGGCGGCTATTGGCCATATGAGCAATATTTGTACCAAGCTTTAATAGTGAGAGATTGTTCGCAGGCACAGGGAACACTGTGAGCAGGAACTTGGGTTCAAGTCACGGCTACCACACGCAGCCGACCATGTTGAAGAGCTCAGTTTATGATTGTATCATAACTGGAAGCAGCTGATAATGAGATAGTCCGTTTATAGCAAGTGAGAACTGATCATGTAGTGTATGATAAAATGTAACACCTTTCTTTGTCAGACTACCAACTGACTAGTCCGTGTATTACATGCTCAGTATACAAGCACACCATACATGTAAATCTGTGTAGTGTAGTATATGGATGTCTTTGCAATTGCTGGTGCAATATTATCGTTCCACTGAGACGGTTGTGGCTGAGAGTATCGCACCCTGGCTCAAAAAAAATTGCAGATTGACAGCTCTACTGAGAATCATATCATGCACCATGATGTGATACAGACAGATGGCACAGTACACACAGCACGTCTCATTGTTGCTCTTTGCATGGAACGACCTTGTTGCTGACATGAGCCAGCAACGAGGTCTTACACACACACAATTTGAAGTCCAAAGTACACACAAGTGTCTTAATCGGTGAAACTTGAACAGTGCATACTAACATGGACAAAAAATATAACAATAGCATACACACAGCATATACACATGCTTAGGAACGTAGATGAACATAAAATAACAATATATTCACAGCTCATATACACATGCAATCATGAGGTTCAAATACTAGTATTCCATCTTTTCTGGCTCACGTCTGTTGGCACTTTTGCAGGTCATTAATTTTTTTTCAGGGTGTAGACCAGTGCATGCCAACACACACACACACACACACACACACACACACACACACACACACACACGCATGCACACAGACAGTGGTGGTGAAGCCTGAAAACAAGGACACCACACTACAGCCAACGCTGTAAACTGTCAAACCAGGAAACTTTGTCTGCACTGCTGCCTGAAGGCATCCAAGTGAGGGATGGATGAGGTCAATCGGTAGTGCACGGTCTTGGACAACAGCATACTCAAAATAGATAGCACACACCCTAGATTCCAGTTCATATCAAGTTCTGATGGTGGGATGAGATTGAATGATGAGTAAGATAACAATTGTTTCACTCGAAGACCTGTACTTTGGTTCTTTGACCTATGTTCTTTGAAGTTAAAGCCAGCCTAGAAATCGTCACGGTTACTGCAATAAAGCTGCCATGCTCAGGGCACCAATGTTTAATTTCTCATCAACTATGTTACCTCGTTGTTGGCCCTGGTCTTGTTAAGACCTAGTCTTCATTGAAAAAGAAAAAAATACTATTTTGTGTGTAAACTTACATGTGGGAGATGATTCCAGTGGATGCATGTGAAGACACACAGGAAAACTTAGGGAAGCCGCTATAAGGAACACATTTGTGGGAGTGAGAATGTAAGGAATTAAACTGTAAGTTACATTGTCATGCGCTAACTTTCACAAGCGTTTTTAACTGCTTTTGCAGAGACCTCACAGCAAGCAACAGAGCAGAGCAGACCAAAAATGGCATCGGTGAACTTCAAAGTGCCTCTCTCGGACTTTCATGACCCAATCTCTTCAGCTTCGCTACGTCTCTTTCTACACCAGCTGTCTGAAACTGAAACTGGTACGCTGGAGGTCGACTTGGTCCTTGATGATAATGGAAATGCTCCAATTCCTGTCATTGAGATGCCAACTGAGGCAACTCAGCCTGGCAAGTGGCTTATTATAAACGTCACCACCGCAATCCAAATATGGACAAACTACCATTCCTCTGCTATTAAACGGGCAAGCAGGGATGAGGGACGAAAGCTTGAGTTTGTTGTGTCATTTAAAGGCACTGACAGGAACCAGGAAACACTGCTAGACATCCACAGGCTGATGTTGTTTGAGGATGACTTCTTGCCAACTCTCACAACGTTTAAGCAGGGCTCTTTCGCAAGTCCAAGCTCCATCTCACAAGAGCTTCGGTTGCGGCTGTGGCAGTACTTTCACAATCAGAAGCGGACAAGGCGGAGCGCACCAGCTGCACCAAACAATCGATGGTCAGCTGCTGCTCGCCGGCACTGTCAGTTGCACCCTTTTCGAATTGAAATGGCGACGTTTAATGAACAAACACAATCAAATGTTGTGTCCCCTCTGTTTCTGGACTTCAACATTTGCCTTGGCCACTGCAATCTGCCACTTATCGGCAACAGCAATGCTAGTTCAAATGCGATTGTGCGCAGCCTTGTTAAAGTAAAGCGACCAGCGGAAATGATCTCTGAGGTTGCTTGCTGCCCAGTTGATTTTGACTACGTAGACTTAGTTGTCATGCAGCACTACTTTAAGGGAGAGTTCCAATACAACACCATCAGATTTAAAGACCTTCTTGCTACCTCCTGTGGCTGTCGGTGAAGACAGTTGTGGAGCTTCAAATAAAAAACACCTTCACCAGCTCAACACAGGGCAGCAAGCATCAGAGTCTTTCATAAAGGCGAACTAACTCGAAAGTTTCCGTCAAATTCCATCGAAACTAAACAGACAATATCATTATTTGTACAGTTTTCTAACTAATTCTGCTCAATCGATAATGCACAATTTGTGCTATGGGTTGATTATGCATGATTTGTGCTATGGAGTGTCAGTCGGTAGAAATGATTTCAAGTTACAACAGCTTTTCACTGTCTCAACTTTCCCTTCCAAATAATAAAAGTTCCCACCTAGCTTCTCTATTAGGAAGGACTTATGCCTGGGTCAATTCTATATCCCTGATTTATATTGTCTGAACGGGAGAGGGATGGGTAGGCAAAGGAAAAATTGTCTCCAGTACAGGTAAAAAAAAAGCAAATTTTACAAATGACTCCAGAGTCAAAAAAAATTGTGGGCTACCAGTACTCAGCAGTATACATTAAGCCCATACACAGTTCTTATACACTCCTGAGATAATAATACGCATGCATGTAAATACTTGAGGCAGATCTTAATGATCTTATCAATGGTCAGGATGTTTTTATAAACCGGTCATGGAGCACTTTTCCCTGACCATGTCAAACCAATCTACTCTTTGATAAAATGTACCTATATTTGCCTGGCAGCGGCTGCTCAGAACATGCTCATCCCAGAACTGCACGACAAAACACATGAACATGTTATATCCCCTCTTCTACATGTGCACAATGCTACAGACAAGTGAACAATGAGACAGTGGCATAATCATTGAAGTGTGCAAACGGATTTCCATACTCACCCATTCCTGCCTCAGCCATCCCTGCAATATACACAGGGTGACTGGCTAAAGAAAGAAGTCACACAATAAAAATGGTGATGAGAGGGAAAGGTTGCCTTATGGTGTGATTAAAAGCAAATGATACCAGTCATTCACTCTTAGCAGTGGCCAATATTTATCAATTCTCCACAGCATGCATCCAAATGCATGCTCCTCTAGAAATATGTTAGGTCTGATGGGCCACAGCTGGGCAAAATCAGTTGACAAAATATTGAATAGCTGCTATCAGGTTTTGTCCATGGATATGAGAGAGAAAGAGGTTACAGTTACAATTAGTGCTGAGCGTGATCATGTCCACACATAGCTCCGCATTCAATAGAAAGTCATGGAATCAAATTACATATGCTAAAAGTGCTCAGAACAGTGAGAACAAGACTCTAACTCTCATCACACTGCAGGGTCAGAGGGTCACCGTAGTGATCGTTGTGGTCCTGGTCGTGCTCTCTGGCGCCGGTGCTTAGCACCTGTCCAGTACTCAGATGCTGCTGCAAATGCATCAAGCCACTCCAAAAGAGTTTCCTCCTCCTCAAACTTCAGCGTAAATGTTGGCTGAAGAAAAAGCAAACACAAGCCAGGAAGTGATGTGTTCATATCAGCGAACTACAAAGTTCCATGTTACTAGTATCCTATAAAGCTAACTACTCAACAGAAGAAGCAAATAGTCCCTCTGGTCACTGTGTCTGAGATGCACATGCATGGTTCTATGAGTTATTATACACGCATCACTGAAATAAGCATGCGCAGCGCATATCCACTATGATAGGCCCTGTGGTGAGAATAGAGTTGATTTCTCATGCAGATGGATTGCTAAGATCATGTAACACAGTTTTTAGCGGCAGAATCGACCCAGTGGCACACAGACACAAGAGACAGTGAGTGTGTGCATACATTTCATTCTGGTGTCAGTGTTTCACTTCATTGCATAGCATGCATTGTGCAGAAGAAAAAGTACACTATTCCATAAAAACGAACTTCATGAACTCTGTTCGAGTTCAGCAAATCTGCTGAGGTAGGCCATTTTCATTGAATGTGTTTTGCAGTGAATGCAGAGCAGTGGGTTCATTGCTATGAAGAAAAAAACTGGCATACATGACACGTGTACATACCGTGCATGTGCTCTGGCTCCAGTGGCCATGAAGTTCATCAAGTTCATCAAGATCCATTATGTGGCTGGATCTCAATGAACTCATTGAACTGCATTGATCAACAAAATCCGGATTAACAGAACACAAAATTACGGCTGAGTTCATTTTTATCGAATGTGCCCACTGGGAGTTAACATCCAAAGATAGTTTGGCAGCTTTTGCAACTTACTCCACTGGAAGAGTCTTCTCTCAGCCATGTGATCATGATATAGTACTCCTTCGGCCGGGTTGTCGTATCGATGAGTGTGTCATCAATTCGAAGAACATCGACTGGCTCATTTTTCTGTAAGAGAATTCAACAGACCACACAGGGACTGAACAACGTGAAAAACAGCATCATAAATCTGTAAGACATAGCAAGAGCTAAATGGTGGAAACGTTACACAGGAGAGTGGAGATAACAATGAAGGACAAAGTACAAAAATGCTAAACAACACACGTCTAAACATGGGCTGGCAATCACCCAGAACTAAAATCACTACATTCAATGGAACCTCTCATAATCATGGCCAGCAACGAGACTGGCCCCAGTTCTTAGGTTGCCAGACTGCACCACTACCAAGCACCCTATATGTATGTATACACATTTCATGATCTCACATCAAGATACCATTGTGGAATTTTCCACGCAACACCAACTTGAAAGGCCCCTCAGCATCTGCTTACTGTGTTTTGCTCAGCACATACTCATTGTCTGCAGTGAGCTTACATCAGTTAGACTAAGCAGGCTTCATCTAATTTATCTCTTCAAGAGAAAGTTATGATTTATCCCTTTAAAAGAACGTTATGATTTATCTCTTCAAGAGATAAAATCAGTTTACACCTTAGTCCACACGCAAACACTGGACCAGATACATACTGAACAGCCCTCCCACCCCCAAACACACACTTTTGGACCTCTCAATTAACCAAAAACTAAATGAAAGACACAACATGCTCCTGAACTAAATCTTAACTTTCGAAATAAAAGGCAATTGACAATTACCTTAATAAATAAAAAATATATATAACTGCTTGAAATAATTGGCTGGACAATATCTGAGTTGGGACTGAAAGTAACCAAACCATGTGGATGCTGCCTCACAATTAATAAGAGGAATGGCGGGAAAGAAGAAGCTAATGATATGATCGAAACCTTCAAGGAGACAATACAGCTGGACTGCCGACAAAGAAAGACATACACGCACACACAGACACACACGCACCCATACACACATACACACACTCGTTCCCAAACGTATTCCTTTCATACCTTGTTGATCTTGTACATGAAAAGAAAGCAATCACGCAGCAAAAAGTGATACATTCGCAATTCTTCAACACCACGCCGATCAACATCTGTCCACAGAGCAATAACAAAGGCCCATCGTTTTTGAAATAGCACAATAATGTCAAAACTAAAATTTGTACTGACTTTCTTCTTCATTTATACAAACAGGTTTTAAACAGGTTTTAATTAGCTATGCTAGTGTTTGCAGAAAGCACTCTGCAGAACTTACGGACATAATTGAGCACAGCTGACTTTGCTGCTGGCCCTCTCTGACGAAGCAATGCATCAAGACTGAGGTCCTGCACATACACACACACACA
>JAOWAW010188505.1:0-18904 GCA_028565695.1 Nicola tetela
CGGGTAGCAATGCTAGTCTAATATATATTTTCGTTCGTGTCTTTGTGTGTGTGTGTGTGTGTGTGTGTGTGTGTGTGCGTGTGTGTGTGCACGCGTGTGTGTGTAAGAATGAATGTGTAGATGTACCAGAGTACATTCGATGTGTCTGCGTTATTAGTGGGCTGTTGAAGGTGCGTGCTGTGGGCGATGGCTACCCACTGTCAACATGTATATTTTAACTCAGGAAATGATACGCACTAGATTGAATGTTGTGTGTGTCACTTGACATATTTGCAGTGATGCAGTATGCATAAGTGAGGGTGAAGAACTGTTGAGACTAATGGCTGAACTGGCAAGAATTTAGTGTCCATCTTAGGCAGCTCTATAGCTGTGTATAACTGATTCTTATCATGGGCATAAAATCTGAAAAAATGAGAACATGAGAAAAGAATGGTAGGCAGTTGAAAACTTTTGCCCAGCTGTAAAGTCTTGTGGAAGGAGGAAAATCAGTAGATATCTTTCGCTTCAAACCTTCCCATCTTAACCACTTCCCTTGAATGTGATGAGGTGTAATTTTGTTAACCCACGTCAGGCCCTGTAGGGACTGGAGAGGGATTCCCACAGATATTATTGGGCATTCGTCTGTCTGTCGTTGCGTTACGGGGGCCATGTTTACAGGGGCTGCAATTCCCCCTCCCCCTCCCCCAATTATATGTAGTTTGCACAGAGTACCCTACCTGAGACAGGTACCTACCTGTTATGTTTTCTTTTGGCATCAGTCTTGGGATGTCACACAGCGTGTGACAACCCAAGGCATTTTGCAAGTTGTGGCATTTTTTTGCAAGGCTTTGCATTGGAACTGACCAAGTCATGATGCATATCGAGCAGCAAGCCTGGTGGTGCACATGTTGATATACATGTCACAAGTGAGCTGATTCGTAATGTAAGCGTGTCAGTCGATACATCTGTCAATAGAGGGTGGGCCATGCAACTTACCAACCAATTATGAGCAAATCAATATTATTGTTTGTGTGAATCGTTGAAGGGTTATATTCACCTGACGGAGATTGAAGCTGAGTAACCGAAACGTTGCCAAACAAATTTAAATTTGTGCTGGTGAAGAGTGACGTGGCAAAACACTACTATATACTTATCCAATAAAAGTTTTTGGGCCAGGAAGTGAGGAAGGGTTGTTCTTCACTCAGCCGTCCTTTATAGTTGGTGGTGCTTTCTTCTTCAAAAACATGGTTTCCCACCTAATAGTGAAAAGGCAGTCTGGCGTACGTCCTTGTACACTCTTGGCGATGGAGCCAGCTTGGTATGTCTGGTATTCATGTTTCCTGTGCTCATGATACAAGTACTAGCATCCACAACAGTCTATCTCCTTTGGTAGATCTCAAAATTTTCTCCTGAGTCTACAATATGTAGGAAGGGCCAGCGAGGGTTCCATGCACCTGTGCCACTTGTTTTTATTGCAGTGTTGTTTATGGCCTGTGTCACCTCCTGATAATAACAACTCTGTCTATTCACATTTTTTGTTGATAGCGGTAGCCCTAACATTTCGTCCCGATGGTCGCCAGTTTGCAGTAAGCACTCTCGATGGCCAGATCACGTTTTGGGACATGTCTGGTTGTCAGGTGGGCAGCATCGAAGGCCGGCGTGATCTTGGTGGTGGAAGACGCGCTGCAGATCATGTAACAGCCAAGCACAGTGCCGGTGGCAAGTATGTTGACACACTTGGTTTTGGGAGTTATGTTTTGGAAGATTCTCAGTGAAAAATAACTAACTTTGAGAAATGAGTTGTTGGTGAGTTGTGTATTTAAGGTGCACGTTTCAAGTTCTGTGGTGATTTTTCTTCCATTTCGTTCATGTTTATTGTCAATATCCTCCTAAGCACAGGGATGTGTTTTGGACAGTTTGGTGAGGGTTTGTATCTGAGGATCACAATGATGACCCTATGGCTTAGCTTGTAGACCAGGTTGCGGTTTGTGGGGAATCTCCTGTCGAGGTGCCACTGTAGCTTAAGCTGAACGCTATGGGCTAGTTTGTCTTATAATGATGTCAGTGCTGGCTCAAGTGCTCATATGGGGTTAGATGAAATGATTTTAATAACAGCCAAGAGAGTGTGCACGTCTGAGGGAGCATGTGTGTCTTCTTCTTTTGGCTTGTTCTTTATGCTGAGTTCAGTCTATTTATTTTTCTTTTTTTCTTTGGCTTAGGTGCTTTACAGGACTTTGCTATACTGCTGATGGCCAGTGTTTGCTGGCTGGTGGCCGTTCAAAGTTTGTCTGCATCTACGAAGTTTCTCAGCAGGTGTGCTTTTATGTCTACATGTGTTAATGTGTGTGTGTGTGTGTGTGTGTGTGTGTGTGTGTGGGTGTGTGTGTGTATGTCAATAAAACCTTGTAGTGACCTAGCTAGTGTACTTGTAGTGAGTGTGTCAGGTAACACAATGTAACATGAACTTGTTGGATGAACCAAATCAGTGGAACAGTGCAGTATAGGCCCCTTTCCGGTTTACCATAGCAATGCACCACAGCTCATGATGGTAGGCAATTTTTTTTGAACAACCATGTGGCCATATATCTACATTGCAGTTTGTGTGCACATCAAGTGAAGATAGAGAAACAAAGAGTTTGAGCACGACAGAAGGTTTCAACTGCCTTTGTTTTACCATGGGTTGGCTTTCGTTGTTACTCATAGTGTATACCATGACGTGTGCTGTCATTGGCTGTACTAGTCATCAATATAAGGATTGTAGCTTCAGCTTTTTCCGTTTTCTGAGGGACAAGGAAAGACAAAGGTTGTGGGTGACAGCGCTAAGGAGGCAGAGGAAGGGTGGCCTTGGTTGGTCCCCTGGATCTAGAGGTCGAGTTTGCTCTATCCACTCGTTCTGGACAGGCTGTAGACAATCCTACGCACGTAGATTATGTCCCTTCAATACGACTTGGCCATGATAACACCAGGCCTTGGGCACTGGAAAGATCAGATGAACGTTCCCAACATCGAGCTGATCGCCAGTTGAGGAAGTTGGAACAGAGTGGCACAGAAGCTGCAGAAAAAGACCATATTGAAAACATGGAACAAAAAATTTCCACTGACCATTCTTATGCAGCACAAGGAACAGCAGACTTGGTGGATGAGTCAAACAGCGCTAGAAGTGCATCTACTGCTCTTGGGGAGGAGACTGGAGATTGCCCAGAGTCAATGTTGTCTGCTGCTACATATAATTCTGTTATCTCCACCAAGGTTAAGGTTAACACGGACATTTCACTTACTTCATCAATTGACCTTCAGCTCCACTGTACAGAACTTGAGCAATCTCTGTTCTCAAATCAAAAGATCCGAGACAATGATGCAGCAAAATTTTACACTGGGTTGCCAACATGATCTCCCTTTCAAGGCCTCTTCTCATATTTGGAGGAAAAAGCCGCACATTTAAAGGTTTGGAGAGGAGGGAAAGAGTCCCAGTCAAGCAGTGTACGCTGTGGCCCCCTGCCGTGGAAGGATGCTTCTCTCATTGAGCAGTTCTTTGCCGTGTTGGTTCATTTGCGACAAGGTCTGAGAGGCCAATTTATTAGCGGTCTAATTGGTTCGCCCACATCTTCATACTGTGGGATGGTCAACACGTGGGTACGTTTCCTGTGTTGTGAGCTTCCTCTGCTTTTCCCCTGGCCTTCACATGAGCGTATGAACCGTCACATGCCACCTGCCTTTAAGAATTGATTCCCAAACATCTGAATTATAATTGATTGTTTTGAGATGACGGCTCAATGACCCTCATCATTGTTGAACCAGTCGGTTGTTTCTTCTAGTTATAAAGGCAGAAATACGTTCAAGGTTCTGGTTGGTATGAGTCCCCATGGCATGGTTACTTTCTTGTCGAAGTGCTGGGAGGGTTGAGTCAGCGACAAAGAGATTACCTTGTCCGGTGGACTTTTATCTCTACTTGAGCAAGGAGATATGGTTATGGCAGACCGTGGATTTGACATGGAGGAGGAGTTAGCAGAGCGAGGTGTTGTGTTGAACATGCCACCTAAGTTGGGTAAAGAGAAGATGCTTGCTGCATGTGATGTGGAGAAGACAGAGAGGATTGCTGAACTATGCATACATGTTGAACGATGCATTGGCCATGCACGTTCATATGAAATTTTAAACTGCACTATTCCTTTGTCAATGGCTAAGCAGCTTGATAATATTGTCCATGTCTGTTTTCTTTTAATTCAATAAGCTGCTTGTGGTGTAGTTTTTCAGACCAATTTGGCTTCTTACTTAGTTATTGGTCAGTCATGCCAGATGTCTTGCAGCTGTCATTCTTAGAATTTAGGGCTGCATGATGTAGTAATCAGTGTACTACTAATCATTAGGTATCATTTGCACAGTGTTAATGCACTCTGTTGTGCCCTAGTGTCTGGTTCCTTTCTTTTCTTTATCTTTTTTTTTGTGTTTTGTTTATTCTTTTTATGGTGTAGTATCAATATATGAAATATGCCAAAAAAAGCAGTGTGAATGCCACTTCCACTAACCATTTGTGTTCAAGTTTGGTCATCTCTGAAGTGTTTTGGAAGAACAAATTTGGGCATTCAGTTTTCAGGCCACACCACGGTGAAAGTTGAATGGAGTGATGGCAACATGCTATTTAAGAGTAAAGTAAAGTCATGAAATGTGTCATACACAGCAAAAAGACCCAGTGCTGTAGGAGCAGAACATCAGATAAAGCAACACTTGTGCATCATGAATATGGATAACTAACAGAACAACAAAAACGAAGACAGCTTGAGTAATAAATGCCTACACCTGTCATTTGTGGATACAATTTTCCACAATTTACTGACATGCAACAAGTCAAAATCATTCAAAGAAGATGATGGCAGAGAAATGAATTAGAGTGAGAGGTGGTCCTTCCTGGCAGGTATGCAACCCCACAGCACCCTAGCTATTTAACCGGGAACAGACCAAAATTAGGAGAGTAAAAAAAATCATCAGCAAAGCTTCAACAAGCAGACATGACTGTCTCGCAGTTCACCAACCACTTGATGTAAAACATTGGAAACAGAATCCCAGTTTGCAACACCAATAGTGCAAGCCATGAGTGCTCCCTTCTCACCATGAGAATGGCTATCAAATAAAAGAAATTGCCGTTCAGCTGTCACTGCAACAACAGAAAAGGGTGTCTGGACAACCACTCCTACATGCAACAGGCCATTTCTTGCAGCCTCTTCTGCCACTGAGTTGAAAACTTTGGAGCAATCTTCTGCATTGTGGAATCCCAGCTCCTTGCAGACATGCACGTTACCCTCAGGTACCAGTGACAGTGCATCAAACACATCAATCAAATGGCCTTCTTTTCCAGCAAGGCTAGCATCATACAACTGATTGTCCTCTATCATGCACTGTATGAATGTAGCTGTGCACTGCGGTGTGCAATCCAGACTGCGCACAGACAGAGAACCATCGAGGATGGCAATGCAAACCTTTATGGCAATCACCATGCAGGTACTACTTCCATTGTGCCCGTCCAGTCAAGACTGACACAAATCATGAGCAAGGTAAAACCGCTGGATTCCTTTAGTGGTTACCACTGGAGCTAGATTCTGGCTGACTTGTTGAGCTCTACCACCAGGCACTGACAGCCTGCAGGAAAACAAGAAAGTCAAAAACAGCACATGTACATTCAAACAGTAAAAAATAACAATGACACTGAAGTTTAAAAGAATTCCGGTTTGAATTGAGACCTCTAGGTACTAGCCTGAACAATAGACATTCCTAGAAAAAAACAAATGCAAATCAAATAAATTTTCAGATAGTCTTGTACTGAATAGCTTGTGCAAAATATATCTAAATTATCTGTCATCCACTGAAACTTACTTCATTTTCAGTAGCTGACAACTGAGGATTTCAGGTGCAACATGTAGAACAAAGAAACTTTGTAGTGAAGGCAAGAGATGCTCATACCAAAATCGCCATAAAAATATCCGTTCAATGAACATGTCACCAGTGGTGTATATAACAAAATCACAACAGCTGACGTTCATCACAGCCATTTCACCTTGGACCCAAGCAAAATATTTGTGGTCTCTCTTGAGCTGTAGAGAACCATCTTGCTCCTTCTCAAGACAAAAACTTTCATAATGCTCAGTGATCCTTTCTGGTACCAAGTACTTGACATAGTCTCATTTGACAGAAAACAGGCACTTTATCTCCAAGCATCCATCTGTCTCTTCTCCCTCAATCAAACTATCCGATGAAGCACCAAGAAAGCTATGAGAGAGAGAAAGGTGAAGACCAGTGGGTCATACTCTAATGTCAACACCCTGCTGTCTCCGTTTTTCTACATACGCCTTTCTTGCCTTAGGCTTGTTATCTCTGCCCCACTTCATGGCTAATGGCATGCCTTTTCCTTTTCCAAGTTGGTTGTAGCCCATGATGTCCAAGATAAGTTTGTCAGAGCTTTGGGATTTCATGTTCTGGAAAATGTCTCCTAAACATGAACTTGTGAGAGCCTTCCATTATGAAGGAGATGCCAGATATCATTGTTAGCCTGGCCTCATGTGCTTCTCTCCACACGAAATGCAGTTTCCTGTTCTGCAACACACTCTGATGCCAACAAAGCACACGGGTGTTCTGAAGCAGTGACGTCTTCTTCAGGAATGTACTTATTCGGCTTAGAAGGACAGAAGAGCACAAGAGGCTCGATAACAGTACCACACAGAGCATCCAAGACATCTCTGCGTTTGTCTGATCCATCATTTCTGGCACCAGATCTGCATCATCCCAGAATGTTAAAAAGCCACTGCAAGGAAAAGATGATATATGCTCCTTCAGTTGTGCAAGCTTCTCCTCATGTATCTTGCAATCCTCTGGTCTGCGAAGTTCAAAATCCGCTTGCCTCTGGTTCACCTCAGAGACAGGCAGGGATGCTTTCTGAGGATCATGCAATGGCTTGACAAAGCAAATGTCTGTGATAAATGCAGGACTCACAGCTTTTTGTGGCAGCTTATCCCACGCCATAGGCTTGCTTGTTTTCGACTGTTCCACTGACACTTGCTGTAAGCCTGGCAAATTCTTCAACAGCGAAGAGTAAGACAGTAATATGGCTACATGCTACACCAGCACCAGACACACAATTGCATTGAGTATTGTAGACATCTCCTGAGGTGTGTAGTGCAACGTAGACTATCAAAGCAGAATCTAATGTCAACAAATGAAAAACAAAAGCTTGGACATGGGCAATGCTGGCATTCTTGAAAATCTTCAGCCACAGATTTTTAACGAAGCCATCCATGAAATACTTATAGCCCTTTTAAGCTTTTGAACACTGTCATTGATTGCACGTCAAACGTTTTGTCCCTGCTATCAATCAGGAATGCATGAAGGTGTACAAAATGAAAGTTCACCAAACAGTCTCCGATAGACTTTGTCCACCCATCAGTCACCTCATCGAACGCAGGCAAACCCCGCAACTTCTCCTTGTCGTTGTCAGTCAAGTAAGACGATGATGGAATTTGCACTCCTTGAAAAGTGCCATCCAATGTACCTGAGTCAACTGGTACCACAGTGTTGCTATGGAGGGTACCCAAACAAGACATGGTTAGCAAATGCACAATAAGTTCACTCTTCTTGTTGGCTCCCACCAATTTCACTTTGAACTGCCTTACGATCTGCTTCACCTCCGAAGCAAGAAGGGACTGCAGCCGCTGCTCAATCACAGCAAAATCTTCGTCAGAATTTTTTTCTGCTGCAGTAAGCTATAAACTATGCTCTCCATTGCTAGCACAAAGAAATGGTAACAGCAGCCAAACAAGAAATATCCAAAGACTGGCGCCAGAAAGAGTTTCTTTCACTGTTCAAGACAGTTCACTTTAATACTGATATTCGAAAAAAATTGCCTACCAGCGGGGAGTCAGAGGCTCAGTTGCCATAGCAATAACAAAACTAGAAATCAGTGTATGCAGTAGCTCACAGTAAACAAAAAGCAAAACAAAAAAGTGCAACAGCAGCACGTTTGCCCAATTATCAGTCAATTACTGTCATCTTTGTACATAAAGCAGGAGAGGATGCCTACATACTAAAGCTAGTACAAAAGTAAGCCCATATACTTGCTTTGGTACCTTGTGTTATGTTTGTGTGAATGTTTCAACAAAGACTTGTCTTTACAACACTAAGTACATCACATGCAAAGGGCAAGGTGTTTGCATGTATGTGATCTGCATTTGCGTGTTCATATGTGTGTATGTATGTGTCTTGTTACGTGTATATACATGTATGTGTGTTGTATGTGTGTGTCTATATGTACATACTTGCATGCCTGTGTTTGTGTTTGGGTGTCTGCATTTATGCCAGATGTATCATTACACAACAATGAACGATGGCTCCTGCTGCATGTTCTGTCCAGGTACTGCTCAAGAAGTTTCAGATATCTCGAAATCGCTCATTTGATGGGATGCAGGTAATTAGTTCACTTTTTAACTTTCATTTGTGATTTTACAACAGATAAAGTCATTGCTTAGAAATGTAGACAGCAGTGGGGTATTTGAGCAAACCCTTTCTTCCATAGCATCAGTTATCTGCGCCACAATCATGATTTATGCCATTCTGTGTAAGTTGTTGCAAATTGACATATTTGGTTGATGTTGAGAGGTGATATCATTGAATGGAAATGTTCCAGTGTGATTTTCAGGTGTCATTTGTCTCTCTCTCTCTCTCTTTCTCTCTCTCACGCATTCTTAATCTGATGAATGTCTGCTTTAAGGAGGCTTGGATGCTCTGAAACTGTCATCAGATTTAAATGCAGGTATCATTTAAATACAGGTATAATGACTGTCACCCAGAGAAGAAAAGTAGTGTAAGAAAGGGGTCACCAGCTTTCCTTTGCATTTGCATACAGTCAAAATTTATGCATCTTCTGTACAAAAGCCAATTGGAAAATGTATGAAAGGGTATAAAAGCTTTCTTTCAAACATCGGGTAGTTTGAAAAGCTGCTTCATCCCTCCCAGCTTCATATCTGGTCACATCCCTATGAATATAGTGACAAATCGCCAGGGGTCACCATGTATCCAACAGAAATATGGCACTAAGTTGTCCTCTGTTGTAATAAGCTACCATGCAAAAAAAAACAACAACAGCAAAACAGTGCTAAATACTCAAACTTTCAAAGGCCTTAGCTCCACCAAACCACCACCAATTTAGATCACATGAAAACCAGCATTTTCTTTATGATGCATTCCGTCATGCAAAATAGCAAAGCACACGAAGGGTGAACTTTCATTTGTCAGGATGCCCAAGCCTCCCCTATGTCACACTTGTCAAAACCTGTAAAGTTAGTTAACATGAGGTCTGACAGATGATGTGAAGACTGTATGCACAAGTATTCTAGACAAATTTGATCTTGAATCCTTTGCAAATTTCAGGTGAAATAACTCAATAAATTGATTCATACTTTCTTTCTTGTTGTCAGTTGAACCAGTTTAAGGTGTTTGTATGCTACTTTGACAGCTCTGTTTCTCCTATGTGGCTCTCTTTGATGTCTTCTTCTTTGATGCTGCTCAGCGCCTGTTAAATAGTGCAAATTTGACAGAGGCAGGGCCACTAGATCTGCTTGACTTGGAGGAAGGAAGTGACCATGAAGACATTGCTCTTCCCGGTGTTGCCAAAGGTAATTCCTGTTCATTGTCAGCATTGTGCTGTTTGTTCATCATGGAATGATTTTTATGCTCTAGTCAGGTCATGATGTAGGTATCCAAGTCTGGTGATAAAATGGCTTTCTGTTGAGCTTTTCTCCATTCTGAATGGAAGAAGGATTACTGTGAAACTTCTGAAATATGTCCGTTCAAGGTACTTGGAGAATGTGCCCGTAAATCCAAGGTGCCCTTACTTTGGAGCTCCACCCTATCAGCCACTTCTTGCGCAAACCAATCCTCTGATTACACCCACACACCAAATATTGTTCTTCAACGGTCCATAGTTAGCTATTAATGCACCAGAAACCTTAAATGTCAAAGTTTCTGCACTCACTTGAGGCTGGGTCTGTTAAATCATTGACTTGAACTCCGGTAAAGAAGGCAGTGCCAGGTGATGTATAGATTATTGTCGAAATGAAAAGATGATGTCGACAGTTGGGAAACGATGCATGAGCTGTTGAGCTGCTACACTGGCAAGTTGACACAATCTGAAAACAAGGCTGTGTGTGCGTGCTACTATGGCATCACGTTAGCTCAGTGGTGCATGACAAGCCAGGCCATGTCATGCCATGCTGTATAATGTTACAACATTGAGTTAACACATAAAGTAGCATGCAGATTTAGCAACTGCTCTATTTCATGCTGACTGTACACAAATCAGTGCATTTTATGCATCTTGTAGGTGAGTTTGAGATCCAAAAATGGCTATTGTGCACCAGAAAATAACCTGTAATTAAGGTTGACCATATTTTTGAGGTTGGATTCCATACCTTGTTATTAAGAAATTGAAGGAACTCAAATCGAGTGTCCATAATTGTGAAGTGATCTTCAGCACATATTCCACTGTATCATTGTGTGGAGAAGATTAATATTTTTTCTGACTTGTTGGCACCTAGGTGACATGAGCAGTCGTCGTACCAAGCCAGAAATTCGAACAAAGTCAGTGATGTTTTCCCCAACAGGTATGTTGTTCTATGTTCACAGCTCCATCCTTGTCCACTTATGATCTTTCTTTGGACCAACATGTGTAAGTGGCCATGCTTTGTACTTGTGCCTAGGCCGTGCATGGGCTGCTGCTACAACAGAAGGTCTGCTGATATACTCCCTGGATGTTAGTATCGTCTTTGATCCAGTCGAGCTTGACGAAGAAGTGACACCGGACGGTATTCGTAGATTGCTTGCTCAAGGCCAGCTTCTGCCTGCTCTAGTGATGAGTTTGCGGCTGAATGAGGCAGTGCTCATTCAGCAAGTCCTCGAAGCTGTTCCTTTGCCAGAAAGTGAGTATCTTATGCACTGATCACGAAGGCTGGTATCACAGTTTCACTGTTGTATCTTCTTCTATCACCCTGGGTTCTTGGTATAGTGTGAATATTTTGACTTGTCTGTTCTGCACCCAGTCCAACTTCTCTGCAAGCAGCTGTCGCAGATGTACGCCAAACGACTCCTTGACAAAGTGGCTGTGCTGCTTGAGTCCTCGCCTCACTTGCATTTCTACCTGTCGTGGTCTTGTGCTCTCTTGCAAGAACACGGGCGAACCCTTAAACGCGAGTCAAGCTCTCTGATGCCGTCACTGCAAGCTTTGCACAAGTCTCTGTCAGTGCGTTATGATGATCTCTCCAAGCTGTAAGTGTGCATATTGTCAGCCAGTCGTGTGTGCTTAACACATTGGGTATTGTAAATGAAGAACCTTTTAGCCTGAAAAAAAGCCTTTTTGCTGTGAATGTTTTGGCCTCATTTTGTCCTCACCCTTCTGCCATGCTGCATGTCAATGTGACTTGAAATTGTACTGTAGCATGTAAGTGGAAAAGTTCATGCTTGATTCTTTTTTGTTGATTTACAGTAAGTAGGGTGCAGCTGTGGGTTTAAATTTGTTTGTAGATTGTAGATAGTGTGTGATGTGATCAGAACTGTCTGGGTGTGGGGTTGTTGTCATATGCAATGTGCTACTTTTCAAGTAGGAGGCCTTGTATGAACATTGTACGTGCATACTTGGCATACCGTAGATGTTTCTATGATCATCATTCCTTTCACAATGCATTGCAACATGCACCTATCCTAGGTTAGGTAGGACTGCTTGTTGTAGGGTGCATTCCTCCTCCCAATGTGCCACAACCCTCAAACTGTATGCGAATGTGGATGTTATTTATAAACTTCTTTACACTCCATTGAGCAAAGTCTCTCTGTTTGCCCTTGTCTGTTGAGCGGGTGGAAGGTTGTACATGCCCAAACATACTTTTTTATGTGCATTCGTATGTCCTCTTGCATCAACAGACAGACACAGACACAGACAGACAGACAGGCAGACACACACACACACACAAACAAACAACATACACCAACAACACAACACATGCACACAACACATACACACAACACAATACACACACATACACCCATCACAAAACACAACACACACAACACAACACATGCATACACACACCACAAAACTCAACAGACACAAACAAACGAAGAACACACACACAACACTTCCTTCTCTCTGTTTCTAATCATGACGTTTCTCACTCTTTTGCAGGTGCAATGATAACCATTACACACTGAAATATATTTTGGCACTTGCTGCACAAGCATCAGGGCCAGATGATGATGACAATGATGACAATAATGATATGTCAAACTGAAACTGTGTGCACTGGTTTGTGAGTTGTCATGGCAACATGCATGCGCAGGGTTTGTGAGTTGTCATAGCAGTGTGTGTGGAAGGGGATTAAAGTGTAGATGTTGTGTAGTATTGAGCACAATGAAATGGTTTACCGGGACCTTTGTCAAAGAAAGCCATTTCTCTTCTTCCTGAAAGGAATCTGCCAGTGGCCTTTGGTGGTCTGAGTTCCCCATTGTTTTCTATTTCAGATGGATTTCACTCCATTGTGCCAAGACAAACATCTCCAAAAGGAAAAATGTAGAGCGAGAGGGTTTCTATTGAAAAAAGCTTTTAAGGTGGCTTGACCCAGTTGTGATGTCATGTGGCCGAGCCTACAGGGTATCTAACAGTTCATGTACATGCCTTGCCACTGTGATGTCACAACTGGGTCAAGCTGCCTTAAAAATGGGATGTGCTCAAATGTGTCCTTTGATATCATGATATAAAAGCAGCTAGAGATAATGTGATATTAAAATATCCCCACACCCATCAACAGTTCAACAGACCAGACACAGATTGTCAAATCTGGGGCTGCTGGTAGAGAGAAAGACGCAATTGCACACAACTGGAGAGAGAGAGAGAGAGAGACCAGAGCATCTTTGATAGAGTTTGAGGGGATGCACTGAACTCATGCATAGGGGCCAACGTCCTAACCTGTGCTGGGAAGGGATTTTTGCCCATTTGTGGTGATGATTGAAAGACCTCTGGGCCAATGTGATGTGAATGTAAGAGTAAGCTAGGCATGAGTGAATGCACTGTGCCAGATCCTTTCTTTTCTAAGAGCAATTATACCAGTCAAGCGATGTGGAAGTCCTCCCAGACAAGCTCCCGTCATTGATGTGACATACTACTGTATCAGAGCTTGTGTAGGAGGGGCTAAATGATGATTGAGTGCTGAAGCAACTCTGCTTTACCCAGCAGAGGAGCTGCATTGAAAGCGCTTCAATGTGTTGATTGCTGATAGCAAGTCATAACAAAAGCCTCAGAGAAATTGCAACCTCTGTACAGAGAATGGCAAGTATTCACAATCTATTGACAAATGTGATAGAAATCGTGCTGGACTGCACCTGCAGATTTTCAAGGAATGGTGCTGCCCTGCCTAAACTGACATCCCCTCTGTTTTGACTACCCCCCTGCTATTTTAGGCAGGCCATGTTTTGCCTAAAATTACAGGGGTGGTCACTTTTGAAACAGAGAACAACACACAACCACAACTGGTTTCGACGGTGAAATGCAGGAATCTGGGAAAGGGAGGACCTCTGACAACGACATGGAGATGGATGAGCCAGGGAAACGTAGGAGCTCTCATGATGATGTGATGAGCTCCATCCTGTGTTATTTGCAGAACATGTACTCAGTTCATGGGGAGAAGTTTGACAGCTGAACATCCCTCTTATCACCTGGGTTGTCTAAGGGTGAGCGCATTAACATGCAATGAAGGGTGAGGCAGTTCTGCTATGATGAAAAGACCGATGGCTTGCTTTTTGTAGGAAGAGGGGTACAGTACTGCTCTTTGCTCTCACTTTTTTGGCCCCACGGTCCAGCTTTCTCCCTTCCCTTCCACCCTGTGTCTTTCTTTCTCTTTGCTGTACAGTACCTATCCATCCCCATTTGTCGTTATCCCGGCTCTCTTACTGGCTCTCCCTTCTCTCTCTCTCTCTCTCTCTCTCTCTCTCTCTCCGTCTCTCTCTCTCTCTCTCTCTCTCTCTCTCTCTCTCTGTCTTTATCTTTCTCTCTCTCTCCCTTTCTCTCTCTCTCTCTCTCTTCCTATCTCTCCAAACCCTGGGCCCTCCCTTTCTTCTCCGTCCAACCTGATTCTTCCTGGCACTATATGATATTGTCCTCCCCCCATTCTGTTTCTTTGTTTCTCCCGCTTAGCTTACTCAAACAAGCGGTGAAATAGTTGAAGATCCGCTCACTTAAATTCCAATGGTATGCTGCCAGGGCGAACAAACTTTGATGATGAATGATAACTTTGTGGTTTACAGTGGGCAGGACCATAAAATAGTGGGGCAATAGTGAGGTTTTGGTGATAATTGCCAGCCGGTCAGCACCTGCAACAGTACCAACTGAAATGTAAAGAAGTCGTACATTCAACACACTTTTCCAGCACAGTATGGAAAGATTTTGTATGAGCTTCTTTATAGAGCACCTCTAATGAATAATCAGTTATAATGTGTTCCAACATTCCTTGACAGTGTTTTATCCTTGCACAATATAGGATGATATGCTGGCCATTCAATGCTGGATTGCTGCCCATCTGCTCACCACGTTCTCAACCCCTGTTCTGTGAACTGCTATCCTTCCTCATAGTGTACATATATGTTTTCACCTTTCTCTTTTATGTTAACGGAGACTTTCATCACACACACTTACATCCACTTGACATGTCCCAGCTTTCCTTATCCTTACTAACTCCATTCCACCTTGTTTACTTCCTTCCAGATGATAACTTTTTCCAGTTGGCTTGACAAAATGCGTTCAGTGGGAGTGGTTGGCACTTCTTGAGCTCTGTTGAAGGTCTTCCGATTTGGCTAAAAATTGCTCTGAAGAAGTTAGATCAAGATGTCCAAATGCCATACTAATAGAAGCACACAGGTCTTTCAGAAATGTCATATCATATTTAGGCATGAGTGGACAATCTAAAAGGTAAGGGTGTCAATCTAGGCAAGCAAAAAGTTTGTCTAAAGAAGCAATCACACTTACCTTTTCAGGCTGGTGACGGTGGCCATGAATAGCACTCCTGGCTCTTTCCGTCAGAAAGCAAGATTGTCTGGGCCAAATGGGGGAGGGGGGAGGGGGGTCAATCTAGGAAACAAAAGGTCATCCTGAAAAAGCATCCTTTCTTCTCCTAGTAGTTGTAATGTAGGTAAGACTGGCTAGGCTAAACAGGAAGGGGTGGCACTCTACGCAAGCAAAACATATGCCTCAAGAGGTACCTCTGCCTTTATAGGAAGGCTGTGCTTGCCTGGAAAAGCGCCCCTGCATTTTCCGAGGAGTTCTCAAATGGGCTTGACTGGGTAGGCATAAGGCAGTGTTATCAATCTAGGCCAGCAAAACGGCTGCCTAGTTTGCTAAACCAGCACAACCTGCCTTTTGAGACATGCCGTTATTGCCAAAAAAATCCGTCTGTGTTTTCGAGGGAGTCAGATTTGCAATGACAGCGCAGTGATTGAAGAGTCACTATAGGAAGTTCATGTTGGATAAAGTTAGATTAACCAGGAGAAATGATGTGGAAATAGCTGGAGAATGTCAAACTGGGCCGATAAAAATTGCCTGAAAGAGTTGGGAAATGTCAAATTAGCCATGGCACAAAACTGACTGAAAAGACTGGGGATGTCAAACTAGGCAGAAAAATGTTGCTTGGAAAGACTAGGGAATGTCAAACTAAGCAAAAAGTACTAATTGCCTAAAAGAGCTGGGAGATGTCAAATTAGTCAGGTAGTCAAATTAGGCATGACAAAACTGACTGAAAAGACTGGGGCATGTCAAATTAGGCAAAAAAAAATATTGCCTGGAAAGACTGGGGGATGTCAAATTAGGCAAAAAAATTGCCTAAAACAGCCAGGGGATGTCAAATTAGGCATGACAGCGCCATTGGCTTCAGCTCTTCACAACGCACCATTGACATAATTATACATAGTATAAACATTACACTAATCTGGTGTGTGATATTTAATTTGTCCTCTTGAAGAGCCTATACGCTCTGCACTGATCGATTGTGAATGCTTGCCGTTCTCATTACAGAGGATGCAATCCTTCCGTGGCTTTCACAATCATCTTGCAAGCACCTTGAAAATTCTTTCATCTTGAGGTTCAAACTTGCAAATGCAAGCTGGTTTCCAAAAAAATCCCATGTATCTGTCACAGTCTATATGCTACCTAAATATGTGTATAGTTTACGCTGGTCTGCCAGAAAAGATCGTATGTACATCATCCTAACATGTCCAGGCTAGTACTATTGCCCTCCCCTGCTCTAGTTCTGCTGGACTAGTATTTTTGTTTGTACAATATCCATGAAGGCTGGAGTTTATCGACTATGTCTATACAGATCTGTGATTGCCTTTACGCAAGTACGTGTATATTAATGTATGTGATCATGAACACAGTTTGTCTAAGCTTACATATTCAAAATTGCTAACAGAATCATTTGTGTTTGTGTTGTTACTGGTGGATGAAAGTTACTGATCACCGATATAATCACAGAGATGATCACAGATATGACAGGTAAGGAGGTGCAGAAATGGTGTAGAACAGTAGCAGTCACAGCAAGTGTTCCTCTGTCCAGATCTTTCATCAAACTTGATGCACTGTAGGAAATGGTCATTCCCAGACCAAACAAAGGTGTCACTCCTATTTGCATTACAGATTGTCGTTTGGCCCTGTATGCGTATTTGGCAGTAGTAATGATGGTCCTCTGCAGCTTCCCAACACCATCAGTCACACCACAGCAAAGTCTGATTATTCTATGGATGCTTGAGTAGCTTGATAAATGGTCTTCTTGTCAAGTTATGCAGTATGAAGACTCCTGAGTTCCAGCAGTCCAATAGGAAGCATCACACTCAAGTTCATTTAGGCTGGCATCCAGGAAGTGAAACGAGGCTGCAGCACCAAACTGCATTACCTGAGATGGACCTGCTTCCTATCGGAACACTTTCTCTGAAAGTAAGCCTTGAGGCTCACCCCGGCCTGGAAATTTGCATGCTACTGTCTTTCTCATAATGAGTTTTTACTGACAGGGAGAAGTATTACAACTGACAAAGAGCAAGCGGGGCTCTTTTGAATAAAGGAGAGTTCTGATATTAAACCCAAGGGTGGTGCCGTTTGCGTTTGTGTAGAGCCTGCCATGCATTGTGGCCTTAGAATTATTAGTATAATTAGTATTATTGTTCTGTTAGACACAGACAAATTTGTCCAAATGGAACAAACACCAAAGTTTACACTTGAAGCTGTATTCACACTTACTCAAAGCAACAGATGGCAGACTGTTCAAATTGGAAGCTGACAAAGAGAGAAAGCATGACAAGTGATATTCTCAAAGTTGTCAATTGAAGAGTTCACTGGTAAAGTGATAGTCTACACAGCTGTGGTGGACCAAGTTACAGTCTCCAGAGCAGATCAGCCTGTGCTCACATTGTCTACAGGCCAGAGTTGGCAGGTTGGTTGCAGTAAGTAGATCAGAGCCTTTGAGTGGGTCTGCAGATATTGCGCCAGGCTAACTGCAACTGAGCTTGCTACAGTTTAAGCAGATGAGAGTTGTGCATCATCCAGGGCCCCACCCACACAGCGCCACGGTACTCAAACTTTGGTCGAATACAAGTCACACAGAGCTTCCGAGTCACTGATCCAGGCAATCCAAGCATGACTAGTCTTCTGCACAAGTTTATCGGTCCTGCAGTGTGCTGTGACAACCTGGCTATGTGTTGAGCTTCCTGTTCTGGAGTCAAGTTCAATGTTTCAAAGCCAGCCACTCTGTGTGAGAGCCAATCCTTCAACCCGATGCCACTGTTCGACTTTTTCACTACACCTCAGCATTGTTCTCCAGGACTGTAGATCGTCATTAAGATTGCAAAATGGTTTCCTGTCCAATCACATCGGTAGATAAGTATATCATCCACAAAGACACTGAACTTACAACACTTGGAAGGTCCTTGTAGTAGATTAAAAACAGAGGGGAAAAGACCTGATCCTTGAGGGCATATGGAAATAAGCTTGAGGTCACCAAATCTCAAATTTGAAATTCTTTGCAAATAATGGCAGGGATGGGACATGTTAGCAGACACAAAATTGATACAGTCAGTATGGAGAGAGAGAGAGAGTGAGTTGTCAAATATTCCTGCAAGAAGCAATGCTTACTAGAAATGACAAGAATTTTAGGTACAGTAAACAGATGTTTTAGTTGGCTTCACACAAAGTGTATGTACCAGTAAAGCATATCTAATCACTGAGATTGTTACAACGTAGTTCTTTGTAGATGGAGAGAAACTATCATCAAATCAGGCATCTGTGTCTTCAGCAAGGATGTTCTTGCAAATCAACCACTGTGGCACATTTCTTAAAAACTGTCCACCGCCTTGTTGAGCCCAATGTCCATATCATAACAGCTGTGCAACAGCGCCTTGCTAAAAAGGCAATTCTGTCCCGGGGTCACCATGTACAACCGTAGTGATTACAACCAGGAAATGGAATCAAAAAGCCAAGGAGCCAACTTTCTCCAATGCTTCTGTTCTCTGTGCAAGTGTTAGATCAACGGGGTCAGCAAAGTGGCCAATGTTGTTTATGCGCTCCACCACGGGCTCCCCTGATGGTCCGCAAGTTTAGCTTACGCCCACTCATTGTGTAACAATATCAATGGTGGATTGGTACAGGTACAGTTTTGAGCTGTCTTCTCTATCCATCTTCATCTGGACCAAATGCCAAGAGTGTCACTTAATCTGACTTTGGTCAATACCTCATCTTAATTTTGCCAAGGCTTTAATTTCATCGTTTTCTTCTAACTGAATCTGAATGGTCTCTGAATACCTCCTGCAGCCTATAAGCAGTGAAGATGTTTATAACGTAGCCATAGTAACCAGTACAGCTGCT
>JAOWAW010188616.1:3596-17655 GCA_028565695.1 Nicola tetela
GCGAGGATTGTGGTATATGTCAGTTGTGTGAAAATGGTTGGCACCTCGCATTCAGGTGCCATTAGGTATTTTTGTACATATGTCAGGTGCTCAACTGTACTTTAGACAGTCTGTTGAAGCATTATTGTGTTGCTAGTCTCCAGAGCCAATAAAGTCTTGTTGCGCATCCAACAACTGTGACTGGGGCAAACATAACACGCTGGATATCCTGCGATCAGACTGGGTGCTAATACATAGCCTAGCTATTAGCATGCTGTGAACCGTATGCACCACACTCTGTATTTGATGCCTTTTTTCATTTACTATTATGACTGCATCAAGAAAGAGGTTTTGCAAGATATTAGATTATGTCAAACTGATCATCAACGATAGATACGCATGAAGGACAGTGTCAAATGAGTATTACTAACAGTAACTGGAAATTTCTGGGCTGACCCAGTTTAAATGCGCAGCCAGGTCAAGTTGGACCTGATCAGCTAAATTCCTAGATGAGACACTGGCCTACATGCATGTTTAAAGGAAAAGAGCTCTGGTATTCAAACACTGGTCAGGAAATAATCATATTGCAGCACATTTCCAACTAAACGTGGTGACAGGCAGAATTTCAATACCTCAAAACAAGTGACATGCCTAATGTCTGTAGGAAAGCATACACAAAAAAAATCTGATGACCAGGTGCTGGAGCTAGAATATTTATCTACCTGACTGGCACTGGTGCTCACAAAGGATTTTCCTCTGGCACAGAAGGCAGTTTGTGGTTTGCTGTCAACCTCTTAACGGGACTTCAAATGTTACAAATCTCCTCAAGTTACACTGTCTTTCCAAAAGACCATTCCAGCTAGGAAAATCAGAGCCTATCATTTTCTCACTCTTTACTGGCTGGGAGCACGCAGTGAACTCGAACCTGATGTGACCAAGCACCTAGCCAAATGTAAACAATGATCTAAACCGCTCAGCCAATCCAGAATCCATACTGAACTATTTCTGGCTCAGTTGAACCCTAAACCATACATCAATTGGCCATATATGGGTTTGTGACATCTACAAAGCCTTAGCCTGCTACAGAGTCCAAAATTTAGTGCAAACACCTGCAAAAAAATAACAACAGCTAGAGAAAAGCACAAAAAACTGAACAAATAACTTCAGTAAATTAAGGTCCTGATCTAACACATTCACCTATTCACTGACCTGAACAACTGTGTCATGAGCTTTGGCTAGGTCCACTAGGAGGCTGTTGAGGCCAGCAGATTGAACACGACAGTTAGCAACAAATGGATTGCCTGGCATCCACACAAAGTACTTGCTGTACTTGTCCTTCAGAATGACATACACTTCATTGGCCAAACACTGAGCACTTGAACCCTGTGGCAGTTGATCAGCATGCGAGAACAGCACAAACAGTGGTGGTGGTTTGCAACCTGCTAACATTGCTGGATGACATGTAGCAATGACAAACGTCATCCAGTAGCTGCCAGACTTCACCATCCCTTCCACACCAGTTAGAAGGTTTAAGACAACAAGATATATTCCATAGGTAATGATAACAATGGGCCGATGGCTGGCAATGAATTGTGGCTGTCCACCCATGTCCAAAGCACGCAGAATGCGACCACCTTCCAGATGGATCTCCTTCACATCCACACCAGGTGTACGCTGAGCCAGATATTTATCTGAGCCTTCCACAGGTGGACTGCAAAGCGAGCGGACAAATGCAGCTAATGCATAACCTGTAACTGTTGAAATAAACTGTGTTTTACCAGCTGCCTCGTCGCCTAAAACAGCCAAACGGACAATTTTGGGCTTGCCCTTCTTGAGATGAGTTAAAGCATGGTCTGCTTCTGCTGCCTAAACAGCAAACAAGGACATGTTAGTACAGTGGAACTCGGTTATGACATACCCCCATGGGAAACTGAAAAAAAAAAACATGTACTAACCATTAACGCCCATACGTGTACATTTACCATTACATGCATCTAGATCACAATTATGCACAATCGCACATTGATCAACAAACATGATATGACATGATGAAGGTGTGCATAGCCAACATGAAACAAATAACTATGTACATCAATAGCTAAAGAGAAAATAAGACCCACATGTACTATAATAAGTATGTACTAACCAAAGATTTGTTAACAAGGGATGGCATTTTTAATACATCTTAACCAAAAGTACGTACTAGGAAGTACGTCTTATGCAAAAGAAATGTATGGCCTTTGCGATACTCACTGTTCGGTTGTTGCCCAAAAGTACATATTAACGGACTGTGCGTACTAAGCTGTGTACATAGTAACTGAGTTCCACTGTATTGGCCTCGCTCAGTGGAGCAGATGATTCAGTGATGAAGCAGAATGTGTGGTTACTACTCGTAGAAGACAAAGCCTCCAATTTTTGCAAGCCAGCATACATTATATTTGTATGTGTGAGTTGCTTTTAAACACAAATTTCAAAACTTACTACAGTCCTACCTCGATTATCCGAACACCTAAATTATTCAAATGCACTTGCAGTACAGTATGATATAGGAAAGCATGCAAGGAAACTGCTGTACATATTGTAGTGTAGTGTGGATATATCCATGAGCATGCACTTTGGCAGTTCAACATGGCTCTTTTAACATGAAAATGTATGTACACTCTAATAGGGCAAAATAAAACGCGATAAGCTCGGTATTTGGAGTACAGTGTGTGTTGTGACACCTGATTTGGATTATCCGAACAATTTGTATTATTAGAACACCCCAGAGACCCCTTCTACCCAAAGGCATTCAGATAATTGAGGTAGGACTGTACTGTAAGCTGGACATGTTTACAAGTGTATCAACCCAACAAGCCAGCCCTATTCTGGTATTCACAAAATTTCGCAAATGCATGTAACCAGGCCCAGTAACCCACAGGAGTTTTGTCATGAAAAGATTTTGCCAGAAAAAGCTTTCACAAGACTAATTCTCTACAATCAGAGGTCCTTGGAGATAAAGTACACCAGCATATCTCTTGCAAGAATTTGGAGTTTTACAATTCAGTCAGAACCTCAACCAGTTACAACACTAGAACATGTTCAGTACCAAAGAACAATTTTTCCACATTGAAATAACTGCCAATTTTTAAATACATAATGCACATAGATTGCTTCCATTCCACACGCTAAACTGTAAATGCAAATTTGAGCAGTTATTTAATTTTGGGTTACATTCGGCACCAGCCCCAAATGACTAAAATTAATCTCCGTTGAAAATTTTCGGCTCCACAATCTTCGCACAGGCAACTGTCCATGCCAGCACACAACATACTAATGACACAGTGCATGCCACTTTTGCAGGACCATCCACTTTTGTGGGAGGCTTTCTGTGACTTTCCCACCTCCTTCAAAGAGCTTCGTCACCTTGGACTTCAACTTCTGACATAATGACCTCACGCCCATGCCAAGAATAAAGTGCTGCCAAAACACCAAAAACTGCAGTTTGCCAAACTTTTGTGCACCAAAATTTTGTGCGTTTTCAATATTTGGGGAGGGAAATTTCCACAACAGCTTTATTACAAGCTAATACAACACACTCTAAGAATATGAAAAGTAAAATTTACAAGAGTTTAAAATTCCGTTAGAACATATCAAAGTGCTAAAATTAGCATACTGTAAGTTATGGCTTGCAAACACGAGGCTGGGTAATTTTCACGGCATCTGTATAACTGGCTCATAACTGGCTAAACATACTTTGAGAAGACGTCTTATGACAGTAGTATTTGCCACAGCCGAGGGTGTCTTGCCATCCTTAGCATGAACAATAAATGGAAAGAAAACATGTCAGAAAACATGAATAAGAATTTTAACAACAGGTCTTTCTTAGCATCGGCAGAAGTTTTTGAAAAATGATGTTTTAGCTCAGTTGCCTGAGCCTTCATTGGGTTTATCTCTTTTGGATAGAAGATTGTGCATTATATAGCCAAGTAGTGTGTATTTTGGAGTACTTGTTGGAGGTGCATGTTTCCTATGTGACAGGTGTGGATGAAGTGTTGTGATACAGTGAATGAGGTGTGAGGTAACATGAAAATTTAAGAGAGCTCGTGCAGATGTGGGTATTGAAATCTAATTCAGTAAATCAGCCAGATTGCACTTAGCTCTGCACCCTTGTCTCTGTTCATGCTGGGTTTTTGTCAAGAGATCCATATGACTTCCTCGATTCTTCGGCCTTTGCGCTTTCTTGAGTGGTCGAGTATTTCCAGATTTTCCCAGTTGATGTCATGGTTGTCTAGTAGAGTGTGCTCTGCGGTGATATTCGGTTCTTCCTTTTCTTAGTTTTCTTTTGTTTGGATTTTTGACAATCTTCACATCATACTCAGCTATTCTTTGCTCTACTAATGTCTTTGGGTCTCTTTTCAATTCCAAGGCATCACAAATGTTTTGTTATCTCCCTTTCTTGGTCAGTCTTCCACTTCTGTGTAAGCCTGGTGAAGTAGAGTATTGATGACTGTTTCTTTGGCAATTTGTGTATGATATGACAAAAAAGGAAGGTATCGGTTGGTGTTCATAGGTTTCCTGTACATGGTTGTGCTCAGTGTGCTGGTGCTATCATTCTGTTTGATCATGACATCCAAAACAGAGAAAGAACTGAAGCTCACTGTCCTCATTCCACATGTCAACACCATTTCAGCCATTCAGTACATACTCAGACCCTTCAACATGTGTCATTAGTAAACTGCAACCATTCACATGGTCCCTACAGAAAGGCCTCAAGAATGCCATCACCACCAATGCCCAACAGAGCAACATTGTGTACAAGGTCGACTGTAAGGTATGCCCTGCGGCATACATAGGCGAGGTGGGCAGAATGTTACAAACATGAGTAAAAAGAACACCTCGGACATGCAAAGGAAGGGCATCCAGAACTGTTAGCAATCACGAAGTGTGCTCTACTAGATGACTACCACATTGACTGGGAAAATCCCAAAATCCTCGACCATTCGAGACAACACAAAGCCCAATGAATCAAGGAAGCCATTACTGATCTCTCAACAGAAACCAAGCATGAACAGAGACAAGGCTGTAGAGCTAAGTGCAATCTGGCTAGATTTACTAAAATAGATTTCAATAACCACATCTCCACACACTATCTCGAAATTTTCATGTCACCTAGCACCTCATTCACTGTATTGACAACACTTCATCCACACCTCTCACATAGGAAACATGCACCTTCAACAAGTACTCCAAAACACACGTTACTCAGCTATATAATGTCTCTTGCTATATAATGACTCTTGATTTTGTCCACCCTAATCCATTCTGCTTCTAATACACTCGAATCTAGGCTACTTGAAAGATGATGTTATCTTAGTTAAAGATGTTCACAA
Organism: Nicola tetela; assembly: GCA_028565695.1. NCBI lineage: Eukaryota > Metazoa > Porifera > Calcarea > Clathrinida > Clathrinidae > Nicola > Nicola tetela. The sequence continues at coordinate 8,948 of JAOWAW010188616.1, forward strand.
TTATAGAGACTAGGCGAAGGGGAAGATGCCTTTATTGGCAGAAAACCTTTTGGCTGAGCACTTCCCACCGGTACAACATATACTTTCATAAAATCTCTACCCTACCAGCAGTCTCTCTTCACAGTTGGATTCAGACTCCAGAACTGAAGATGCCATGATTAGCAAAAGCACTTTCTGCCAAAAAAAACATCTCCTTCACCCAGCGCATATAGCTGTGAACTCTTTTGACAATCAGGGTGATTTCTCTGAAGTCGTTTTCTGTTCTGTAATAATCTTAGTTCATCAATAAATCAAATAACCTGCACACCACACCATGGCAGCTTTCACTGCTGGAATGTTCCAAGTGTAGACGTTTTAACAAGCTGAAAAGTAGGCCTGTTGTTTTCAGAAATCCGTGCCGGAGTATGAATAAATAGGAATGAGTTGGGAACAGCAAATGTAGCAAACAATTGCAACACTATGTAGTCTATTTTCTGTAGAAATGAGTAGGATAGCAATTTTTCAGGTATCAGGTGTTGGGTACCAATTCTTGGGTAGCATAGGTAACCAATTATGTAATAGTATCAGAAGGGTGGTTTGACGTGCCTCCTCTACATCCCTAAAGAGTAAGCGTGTTTGCTTGCTTATCTGTAGGTTAGTAACTGAATGTTTGGCATGGAGATAAAATTGCTTCATTGATATCACAATACTAGAATATATACAGTGACTATGTGTGCTTACACTGACTACTTGTACATACACACAGCTGGAAGTTCATAATTACAAGTCACTAGATACACAGACAAATACAAGTACTATTCCATGTACATATAGTCACACATATTAACCAGTTTATTAACTACAGTGATTTCAGTAATGTTTCCAGCATGAAAGTGTAACTTCCCAAAGAATACAAACAATGTATTTTGGGAAGGCCTTTGATCTCAGGTACAAGATCTGAAGTGAAAGTAATGGTTGTTTGTCAAAAGGTCTATTTCAAATAGAAATTAAAAGTTTGTAGAAAACAAAAGTAACAGAAACAAAAAATGAGTGGATGAGTAACACTTACATTATTTTGGATTGTTGGGTCGGCTTTATTAGTCAGCAGAATCTTGACAGTCTTTATGAAGCATGACTCATCACTTCTGTCCCAGCACCGAGCAGCACAATGAAGTGGTGTATCACCACGCTACAAACATGGAACAAATCAATGCTTATTTACACAATGATAATGTGCAGTGGGTCAAGGTCATCGCAGTTGCCTATACTTTATCCCTAACAACTAGGCACGTAGTTTCAACAAGTTGTGCACGCACATGGAACACTAGCAAGCCCTGCCTATACATCTTGAGCCCAAGGATATGGAAGGCTTTGAGAACTTGGCAAGAGGGATTGGTGCCATTACAGGGAATGTAGGTACAGGACAGGCATTAACAACCTGCCAGCATACAGATTTCATGGTTGAAAGACATCTGCTATACACATTTGTATACTAATGTATGGCATACCATGTAGGCACTTACTACGTGTAACTGGTGCACTGACTCATGTCTGCAGAAGCCAGTGTATGCCCAAATAGGGGCACCCGCATGGGGAAACCTCACAGACTTTTCCCAAGTTTCACAAACCAAGCACCAGAGAAAACCTTGGGATGCAGATCAAAACTAGTACAGGAAACACAGATAAGGGACATACTGTATTACAGGTTTGGCCATTCTGTCTTGATTCTGCAGGTAGATTCAGTGCTCGAAAGAACTACATTATACAGACTCGTGCGCTATTGTATGGGAAACCATGGGTATCGGTAGGTATTTTACCCAACCTCACAAACGACATCATGCACTGTAAGATCCCTGGATCTTATAAATATGTTAAAACATAAACATACAATCTTGCTGTGAAGCCATCATTTCTTTATTGTGCAGAAGACAGACTGAAAGATGCTGCATTCGAACTGTAGTACATAATACAATGACACCAGGTAAGGATACGTCATCTATTAAGGTTACGTAATCTATTATTAGTAACGATGAAATACACTACACATCCTCCCCTGTAAATCAAGAACAATACAGGAACGTAAAAGAGTGTATGTTATATTAATGTCACAAATCCAATCTCTGAGGTGGTGTAGATTTTCACAGTTAACGACGCAGCTCAGTACTCTCAGCACCCAGATTTTTAGCTGTAGTTGGTGCTCTCTGTACCTGATCTTCAGTTGCTGCCAATTCACAAGAGTCATCTGCTGGCTGCAATGGTATTTGACTTGGTGAAAGGGGCAGTAGCTTTGATTGGCTTTTCTCTTGCATCACTCGTGTTTTCCCACTGTCCTCAAAGTGTAGCTTCTGATGTAGTGAGTTCTGAGTCATGCTGGTCTCCCTCCTTATCTGGTCTACTGTCACCAATAGCATCTCGAGTTGTGCACTGTACACTGCAGCTGCATGGTCTTCCTCCTGAAGTAGTTTAACTGGTCGAGGTAACCTTGACAACCTGTCTGCATTGCCATGGTTGTGTGTCAAACAATACTCCATGTCATAGTTCTGACCAGCAAGAAATAAGGCATACTTCTCAATCTTGCCACAGTCATAGCCAGAATTGACTTAGATGGATGGAAAATAGATGTCAAAGGCTTGTGATCTGTCATCAATGTGAAATGGCGCCCATACACATACAGATGGCATTTTTTTACACCCCACACAATCTGCAAGGCCTTTTTGTCTATTTGGGAATAAGCCTGCTCAGTTTTACTCAAGGTATGTGAACCAAAAGCAATTGGGCATTCATCTCCATTCGGTAAGACATGCAACAAAACTGCGTTGATACCATACGGTGATGCGTCACATGCCAAACGCTATGGGAGTGATGGATTGTAGTGGGTTAGTACCATATCTGATAAAACCATGTTTTTTAAATGAGTAAATGCACTATCATAATGCTCTGTCCACTCAAAAGCTGCCTTTTCTTGAAGTAGTACATGCAACGGTTGTGCCTTGGTGGACAGATGTGACAGAAAACGGTTGTAGTAGTTCACAAGACCCAATAATGAATGTACTTGACTGACATTTGTTGGTTGTGATGCTTCCAATATGGCCTTGATCTTGCTATTCGTCTTATGCAGGCCTTGTTGATTGATGTGTCAACAGTATTTCACGAACAGGACCATGAAAGCACATTTTGGTTGTGATACACGCACACCGCGTTCTCGTAAGGCTCCCAGTACTGCCTCCAGGTTGTCCAAATGCTCCTCATTGTTTACCAGCAATTCCTGCTAGTGTTTGGTCCATGGCGCATTGCCAAATTGCTGGGGCAGATGCTATGCCAAATGGTAACTGGTTGTATGTGAACAAGCCCTTGTGTGCATTGATGGTCAGCACCTTTTTCAAGGCTTCATCGACGGCCATCTGGTGATAGGCACTACGTAGATCAGGCTTTGTAAACTTCTCACCCCCAGCCAATTTTGCAAAGATGGTATCAATATTTGGCAATGGATAGTGTTCAACATGTAGTGCAGGGTTGACTGTTTGCAGTCCAAACAAATCCGCACAGAACCATCAGCTTTCGACAAAAGAACAATTGGCGTAGCCCAATCCAAAAAAGAAGTTGGTTCAATGATTCCTAAGTAAAGATAGCGACTTCAGTGATATCACTCTCATGTTATCAACATCCACAAATTAGGTAAATATTCAACAGACGCTAGAGTGACAAAATTGGACGAAATTTTATTGCAGACAACGTTTAGGTGCACTGCTCTATCATCAGGTCCAACACTCATGTGAGAAATGTGAGACACTTGTTTTTGACATATAATGACATATACTGTGTGCTGGAGTTGTGTACATGAGTTGGGATGTGAATGTTAACAGATAATGGTGTGAATGTTAACAGATAATAGTGTGATTGTCTGGTGAGTGGCAAATGAAGTGTGTGTGTGAATAGACATAAAGGGTGTAAGTTGCAGATTTTCCTTAATGGTTGAGATGGCATCCTCCTTGTAGTTTGGAGTTGATGATTGCATTGCTCTTCACAGTTCAATTGTGACGGTGGCTTTATTTGTCCAAGCAGGATGATGGGATTGGAAATGCAGAGTTATACCTTTGTTAGCTGCCATTAAGCAAAAGCTTCAATGGAATGGTTACCCCTGTAAGCGGCTCCACCAGATGAATACACAGAATACATGCAGTAACGGATTAAAGCCACGATTCACTCTGAAACTACCATTTATTGCTGACCAATTCAACAGTGACGTGAAACGTCTGCTAATGAAACACAATGTCCTGACCCATCTAGTCAATCACAGGCCACACACAATGGTTGAATTTACTGCACCAAGGCCTAAGCACTCTAGGAAGACTTGCCAGAGCAAATCATGTCCGGCAACAGATATACGTCACAGAACATTGGTGGTGTACTTAGCGAGATGCTTACTGTGCAACAAGACCTACATTGGCATGACCATGCGCAGCCTACACGTAAGAGCTAGAGAACACATGTATTCTGCAAGGCAACACACCGAGGAGTCAGCATTTGGTGCGCACTACCTGGATAGGCATAGGAATGACAGCCCTCAGATCAGTTTCAGCATCATCAGGTACAATCCTGATGTTTTGCGACTGCACATCGAGGAGGCACTAGCAATTAAGGAACTTAACCCTGAATTCAACTGGCAGCAGGAAAACCTGGGTACAGGATTTCTTCCCTAAGCTCAACTTACACCCTTTGTGTCTACTCACACACACCTCACTTGCCACTCACCAGACAATCACACTATTATCTGTTAACATTCACACCCATTATCTGTTAACATTCACACCTTAACTCATACACACAGTATATTATATGTCTAAAACAAGTGTCTCGCATTTCTCGCATCACTGTTGAACCTGATGATGGTGCAGTGCACCGAAACGTTGTCTGCAATAAAATTTTGTTCAATTTCGTCACTCTAGCGTCTGTTGAATATTTGCCTAATTTGTGAATGTCAATGATTCCTGCCTTTTGTAAACAATCAAGTTCAGCTTCCACCTTTGGACGTAGAGCAAATGGCACTGGATGCGCCTTGTAAAACTTTGGTGTGGCATCCGTTTTGATGAGGAGTGTGGCTGTCACTCCAACTGGCCTGTCTCTTCTCTGAACAGGTCTTTGTACTCATGTAGGAGTCGCTGCAAGCATTCTTCTGTCAATCCAATTGACTTGCTTGCATACACAGTGTTTATTTCATACCAATCCAGTTTAAGATGGTGGAGCCAGTCACGGCCCAACAAGGGATGTCCTGGAAAATCCACCACCAGGAGCTTCAGTCGTTCTTGTTGGCCATTGTGTTCCAATTCAACACTGAGCTCCCCTTGGGCTTTGAATGTCTGGCCTGTGTACATCCATAGCTGAGCTACTGACTCCTGTAGCCTCAAGTTTGAAAACTCTTTTTGGTAAATGTGCCATGACAGAAGCAAAACAGTTGCTCCTGTGTCAATTTCCATTTGTAATGGCTTGTTTTCCACAATGATGTCTGCCCAATATGGCTCCTGTCCCTTAGAACAGTGCTACAATCTTGGTCTACGCCATGGATTTGGAAAACATCTATGTCCTCGTCCATCAAGTCATCCAAAGTTTGTGAAACGTGATTTACTTTCTTAGACTCTGTTGTTTGCACCTACCAGCTGCGACATACCTTCACAATACGGCCAATCTTTCCACAGTTGCGACAGCGCTGTGTTTTAAACTCGCAGCTGGATTCCCTGTTGTATGTGTTGCCAGTTGTCTCAGCACAGCAGCATACGTAGCCACTGATTTGCTAGGCTGCTGTTGTCATTTAAAACATTTGTACCTTTCCATGATAACATGTTTAAACTCACAGTAATCTGTAAGTTTGTTTCAAGTTTGCAAGAGAAGTGTCTCTTGGGTTGGCTGGTCTCAACGGAGATCTAAGCACATGATACGTTTCAGGACCCGCCATGGTCAACAACAACGCCCTCTTCATGCCAGTAGCCGTCACATCATTTGCTAGGCAATAAAGCTCGGAACGCTCAAGATATTACCTGATATCCTCTTTGTGGGAATTAAACTCGCGTAGTATCCCAACTTTACTAGCCATAATCCCAAGATAATCCTAGTAGCCAATTGTAAGATCCCTGGATCTTATAAATATATCAAGACACAACTGTACAATCTTGCTGTGAAGCTGCCATTTCTTTATTGTGCAGAAGACAGACTGAAAGATGCTGAATTCGAACTGTAGTATATAATACAATGGCACCAGATAAGGATACGTCATCTATTAAGGTTATATAATCTATTATTAGTAATGATGAAATACACTACATGCACAAGCTCATGCATACCCAAAAACTGTACGAGGAACCCATCCCTAGTCCCTACCAGGTCTGGCAAGGGTAATAAGTGGTGCATGTGCATGCAACCTTTGCATGCCTTACCTATTGTAAACCAGGGGATTGTTGATTGTTGGAACCACAACAAGTGCCAGTGTCTCTGAAAATATCCATGCTAACACAGACATAGTCAGTCTCAGTGTCTCAATACAGATGGTGCATTTCAGAGTTAAGCCAGAATCCTCACGTTTGCTATTGTACAGTGTTGTACATCAATACCCAGCATGAGTGACATACATAGTCACTCATGCCCAATAATCATGCATGGAATGTATCTTTGGTCCCTACCATGCTTGCTAGTGATGAGGGAAATAACCATGTCAGGAACCCATCCTCAGTTCCTGACGGGCCTTACAAGGGTTATTTTTGTCAATATTCTAAGTTCCTCTGCTTCAGAACCTCCACTAATGAACTTTCTTAGTGGTAGACATCCAGCCAAACCAACAGGATAGATGTGGTGGAAATATGCATAAATTCTCCCAAATTATGTCACTATTACACACTTAAGTACCTCATTCCCTAACCCTGACCCTAACCCTACATAGTTCACTAAAAAATAGGGTGATGATTACTTTGCATTGCTGAAACAAATGGGATTTTACGCAAACAAACCTTACAATGAGTATAATCAACCTGGGAGTGGATGGGCATTCTAATGTTTCAAACTGTTATACTGGTAAGGCCCGGGAGAGATGACAGCGACAAATAGACATCTCTTACAATGAAGAAATAGAGAACAGAACATGTGTGACAATTACTGCACAGCAGCTACACTCAGAAAGACTGACAATGTGATGGGATTGGTGTAGGACAATAAGCTGCGAGGGATTGTCTAACTCGAGATGGATTCATAGTAATGCCTAGAAGACACACTTACAGTTCCTTGAGAGTTGTGACTATATACGTACATGCAATAATTACTAGTTTCAGGTACATATAGCATAAGGTCACTTTTGGGCCCGTTTGAAAGGCCATCAGGCTACCCAAACTACTCAGCCCATGCCCATACCCACTTGTGGAGACAGCACTCCTCGTTCAACTTTATGAAGAAGAAAAAGAAGTCCTCTTCCAAGGTGCCCAAGTGGGCCAAGCAACCAAAAAGCAAAATGGACACAGTACAAGCAAAAACTGGCATGTCAATATGACACACCTTTCATCATCACATGTCGTGCATAGCAGTCAAATGACAAACAAAGAATTTATGATATGTAAAATGACGAATAGCAAGCAAAGGGACGTGACATCCCGGCCCCCACAAACTGAGAGCTGAAAATGAGGTTTGTCACAACACAGTGTCACTTTGCTGGCTTCAAGAGACAAAGCTTTGCTACTGGTCCCACAAGTGGCCCAGATTTTGTCTGCACTTCAACCAAACACACAAAGTCATCCTGACCAGGAAGGTATTTGCGATACAACCCATCAGCCATCGTCCATGAAGCTGGTCTTTGTCCATGACTAATACCAGATCTCCAATACCAAGATTTCAAACAGTCTGTTGGTTCTGTTTTTGCAGCAGCAAGGCAAGCAAATACTCTATAATCCACCTTTGACAACAGTTTGAACGACTTTTGACAACCCGCTCGCATTTTGTAATGTCTAGACAGATATTATTACAAGACACAAAGGTATCCGTTTTTCGTGTAGAACTGATTTACAGAACTGAGGACGGCATGGATGCCAAAACGTTTTCTTCTGTTTGTTCATTTTACTCACTCTTTGTGTCTTGTAATAATATCTGTCTAGGTAAGCCACCTTTGCCAAAAGGAGTCTGCAAGATACTGAATCTTTAGCCATTGGTGCCGATGTTATCAATCCTCAATAAAGATGCCAGGGGTAGACAAACCACTTGCTGCTATAGTAGGAAATGACTTGGTGTCAAGACGCTAAGATTAGATGTGCCGTCAGAAACTGGTGTTAATGGCTGCAAATTCATAATGCTCTCAACTTCAACACAAACGACTTTGAGAGAAAAGTTGTCAAGCAAACCATTGCTAATGATCGACCACAGATGTGACTTAGCTGTCCTTACAAGTTGCTCCCACACACCTGACATGCGTGATGTAAAAGGAATGCAAAAAAGTCCATTTGGTGTTCCTGTGCTGCAACTCAGATTTGGTGTGCTTGATTCCAACCTTGCAGGGCTACATGGAGCTCGCTTTCTGCTCCAACATAGTTGGGGCCATTGTCTTACCTGATTTCCTCTGCACATCCTTTACGGCTCATAAACATGTGCAAGACAACAATGAAATCATCTGTTTAAAAACTGCGCACAACTTCCAGGTGTACTGCCCTGCACATTAGACTACAAGCCTACGTTCACAAGCTAGTCTCTCTTCTCTAGGTTTT
>JAOWAW010188838.1:0-18876 GCA_028565695.1 Nicola tetela
CTTCTTCTTCTTCTTCTTCTTCTTCTTCTTCTTCTTCTTCTTCTTCTTCTTCTTCTTCTTCTTCTTCTTCTTCTAACCATTTATGTTCACATTTCTTTGAGAGATATCAAAAGAGACTGTTGTGCTTGTGAAAGTGTGACTTTCTTGACCATGATGGTGTCCGTGGCCAGGTAGTTGGTGTAGCAAGGCTAGGCAGGTCGGGTGCAAGACTGCAAAGGCTAATCAGCACATTGGTTATATCTCTAGAGTTGTCTTGATCCAATCAAACCAACAGACAAAATCACTGTTATGGCAGAAGAAAACTTTTTCTACACCCTAAAGTGCATATGAGGAAAGTCCAGGACAAAGCATGCTTACATTTGCAGTTCTCTTCATCAGACCCATCACCACAGTCCACTCCGCCATCACACAGTGAGGCTGCTTTCACACAGTACTGTCGAGTTTTGCATTTGACCTCGTGTTGAGTGCACAGCCTTGGTGAAGCTGATTAAACAGTTACACACACGCAAACAGACATGCCCACACACATACACACAGGTGAACATGCAAATGTGCATACACACACCATAAAATTAAATAAACAGCAACTTGACTGCACAGGCTATATCTCAGATTCTTCGACTGGATTCATGCCATTTTGTTTCTGCTCATATATCATTTCAAGCACTGCCCCTGATTAACAGCTATCCACAACACTGCCCATTGAGCAATGACTCGGACAAAAACACCTTAAACTGTCATCCTTGCAACGACTGACAATGTCATGAAGACACAAGAAAAGAATATAGTATGAAGCTCAAATCCATACTCCCATTCATTGTACGTACTACCCCGACATTGTATATACATGTGCATATTAAAACCCATTGTGATTTGGTGAAATGTACTGTAAAACTACATTTACCACATGACTCATTTTTCACTAAATTTGCTAGGCTAACCAATAGTTGAAAATTAGCCTCATGAATGTTTTCAGACGTAGAAGTAATGTTGTAAGATGTAGAAGTAATGTTGTAAGACAGAGGCTGGGTTTGGAAAAAATCTCCTTGTCAAAAGATGAAAATATGAGAGTTGCAAAATTAAGTAGCTTTCATGTGATAAGTTATTTTTCTGGTATGCAAAAATCAAACAATCATTGCGTGCACACATTGTATGTGATCAAGATTTACTGATATTAAATGTTGACTACTGGTGAAACCACCTTAACATGTTGTACGCAAATACACATCATTACTACTTACAACAGTTTGCCTCATCGCTCCTATCAGGACAGTCCACTACTCCATCACACCACATAAAAAACTTTATGCAGTTGATACGGTTGGCACACCAGACATTTCTACCCAGATGCGAGCACGTTCCTATCGGTGGCTGAGTAGTAGCTGTAGGTGACCAACAGACCAACATAAACAACTAATTAAAAAAGGGTACACAAACATACACTAGGTTGTAAGAAGAGAAACAATTGGCAAAATTTTTGTAGCTTTTCCTACAGCTTGTCTTTATTGATCTTATGGTGTGGCCAATTAAGTTATTCAGGTAGCTCTTGATTCAAACATACTGTAAACCCAGCAACATTCACATCCATTTAAGCTGCTCAAGCTTTATCTGTTTTGTGTCAAGATATTTTCCTGATTTTGGTTCCCCTCAATGGTGTAAGGGTGCATTTCCAGCCTGTAGATATAGTCTACTTCATTTTCATGACCAAACACTTCAGCGATTTCATTGATCACGCAAAAACCATGAAAGTTTCCGGGTTTACAGTAGATTTCTGGTTCCTTATCAGCCTCCCTGTTTGTTGCATGCTGAAAACGGAGTTAAAAGGGCCTGCAGCATCCAGGGCCATTTTAAAATCTGTTGCATGCCAGGGGCTATTGGATACAACATAAATAGTGGACGAAATGTCCGATGTCCTCTGGCACTCACTGAGTTACTGAAAAAGCCGAAAAGTAATTACATACTTTTATTTGGATATGGGCATCAATGCTGTACGTATATTAAGTGTTGGATTTATTTTTGTGGTTTGAACTTATAATTGGGTTATCCTGGCCAACAATGAAAGAGCCACCTAACAAAAACATGTATGTATTATAGTATATTAAATGTGCACTCACAACACATGCAAATGATGATGGGAAAAGATTGGCAGTCTTGTGCACCTGGTTTCCTCCCCTCCCCCGAACTCATAAACAAGCTGTGTTATTTATGGGTATAAAATACTGAAGTAAGTGTTGTATTTACTGTTGGGGCCGTACTTATTTTCAAGCTTTTACAATCATGGCTTGTTCTTTATTTGCTACCATTACATCTCAATATCTTCCTCTTCTTCCCTGCTTTTTCCATTATTCTCTTTGCTCAGATGGTTAGAAACAGAAGTGTTCCTTTAAAATTATTCACACACAACTCTTTGTATTATACTGTCCTTTTTCCCCGCAGTGACATCCTGAAGGACAGACCATGCATCAAGCAAACCACCATTCAAACAGTGTTAGTCTCCACAAAACGTCTACTAACCTAGATGGTCGCAGACCTCATCTGAGCCGTCTCCACAGTCATTAACACCGTTGCATCGCAGTTCTTCTGAAATACAATGGTTGTTGTGCTTGCACTGGAACTGTTTGCTGTTGCAATCTGAAACAGGTGTGGTTGCTGCAAGAACCAATGACACACAACAATGTTTGGGTGAAGTTGACAAAGTCCCTCAATCTACTGATAAACAATCACAGCAGTGACTCATGATTATGACTCTGAAACAGCAAAAATATAGTGTATGTGTGCTTATGTACATGTGAGTATGTTTGTGCATGCCACAATTAAACATTTATCACAAAACAAAAAAAAATATAGTTTACCACAGGTATGGGACATAACGATTTCAACTTTGGTAACAGAGCTTTTGATGATCATAGCAACATACACAAGTGTTTGTTGAGGGACATGTACGCAAATAGTTGCTGTGATGGGGAGCAAGAATATTGCACACAAAGAGAAGTCAAGGGTTACAATGAAAATCACTCAACAGCACCACATTGACCCATTAATCCTTGCAATTTCCATCTAGACAATTTAAAAAGGACAAGTAAAGCTCAGATAGTAGTGGAATGCAGTACAGCATGTGTGTGTGTGCACGTGCGTATGTGCATGTGTTGGCAAGGGTGTGTGTGTCAGCTACCAAAATAGCATACTTACTCCAGGGGCGTAATTCATATAAGATTCCAGGTGTCCAGAATGCCCTCCATATTGCTGTCAGCTTCAAAAAATAGGGGTCTGCACTACCTTAAACTGAAAAATTTTCCTTAGGGAGGTACCCCTGGAACCACACTTTACACATATGGAATCCTCTCAAAACTCCTTCCCATGTATGCCCCTGCTATACCGGAAAATTACTTTTTTTCAGTACCAGTGTAATTACTTTGAATCTATTGTGTGTTTGTTTCCGTATGCACAAATTTGTCTAAACGCATTATGCAAAACTATGCTGCTATCACGTGTTTGTACATAATACCAAGGGGCACCATGTTGTCTTGTCTCAAGATGGAGTGAGTGGAACTTAAGCCCAAACCATGGAATATAAATATCTGTACTTGTCTCTTAGGTAATATGTGCTGGAAAGGCAGCTGCATGAGCCATGCAATCAACAAGCATCTTGGCTCATTTAACCCTTTCATTACCATCAGTCAAAATATCGACCAATATCAATCAATGACACTTTCGCTGACTGCAGCAGAACTAGACTAGCCCGAGCAAAATGGATTAAAGTATGGCCTTGTGACTAGGGAAAGCAGCAAGCATGTAAAACATCAGGGTTTGCTTGTGAAACTTTTTCAAGGAAGTTGCTGCCAAAGCCTTCCCTCTTCACAAATGTGCTAGTGACATTGATGCCATGCTATGTGCTGGTGAGACTTTTGCCTTGTCATCCTCATCAGGCTTTAGTAGCAATGGATCTGAATTAGATACTCGAGGGATGTCCTATCTCAATGAGAGTTCTGGAGAGGATAACATGTACATGTCTGGCGTTGGTTGAGGTAACAATGGCGCAGGTTGTGGTTGTGGACGAGCTACAGCTCATGCTGGGCATGGGTGGAAGAGGCCGAAGTGGACACAAGTGGCAATGAGAGGGCCAGGCGGATGTGGAGCGAGAGCAGCAGTCTGACAGTATCCAGCTTCACCAAGAGTGCCACAACTGTGTGCACTGTTCCGCTCGTGAGGATTGAACAGAAGGGCCAGGTAAGTTGCAGCATCTGTGATGTTTTGCTGTAAATCAATTACTGGGATTGTTTCTGTCAGTACCGTCAGCATTGTGCAACCGTGTCCCACAACTTTTGCTGCTCCCTTATATCTCCATATCCGGGCGCTCATTTTGTGTTGTGTGAAGTTCAAGTTGTGTTTTGGTCACCAAAGCAGTTGAATTTCCAATAAAAGCAATGGAAATTTCAAATTTGTTCTGAGGAATACTTTCAGAAAATGTAAACTTGTCAATATTGTAAGTTGCTTGTTTTTTAGTTAAGCTCCTCTGAATGACAATAGGAATTTCACCATACAAATACACAGTGCAGTAATGAAAGGGTTAAAAAATAAAAATGCAAACTGATGGTGGGCTGGATGGCATATACCAAGCCATTTTTGCAATCCTTCACTCTAGCATCTTGTGTGTTTTCATGAATTTGCTTTATTACTGAGAGCTGAAACAATCCCATCACGTACACCTCCATGCCCATAAATACTGACTACTGAAAACAACAACCTGCAAACCATTGAGTTACACATATACACACAAAGCTGTCACAGACAGCATACACATACATGCACATAGACACAGGCTGCAGGCACAACGCACACATACATGCACATAGACACAGGCCACAGGCACAACGCACACATACATGCACAACACCACTGGCATAGGCAACATAAACATAGACATGCATACACATAACACACAGACCCACCTAGGCCAACACACATACATAACACACACATACATAACACACACATACGCACACACATACAGCACACACGCGCACACACACACACAACACAACAAAACGCATGTATACACACAGGCACACAACCTGCTGACTATTTTTGCTGAGTGAGATAGATAAGAATGTCATGCTTTATTGAGCTTCTGAAGCTGTCCATGCCATAACTCACTTACCGTTGCACACTGCTGCTGACTCATCGGAGCCATCGGGGCAATGAGGTCTTCCATCACATCTCAACTTCCACGGAATGCACCTCTCGGAATGGCTCCTTCCACTACCTTGATTACGACAGTAGAACTGAGGTTGGCTGAAAGGTTGACAGTAGAGGTATTTCTCACCTGTTGAAGCACAGAGAAATGAAGGACACCCTCAAAGGAGAAAAACACTTCAGCAGATGAGTGACAAAAAAAAAAACACTTGGCTGAAAGTGAAAGGAAGTTGCAGAGACGCTTTGCGACATTTTACGTTGAGAGTGGAATGTTCACGATGGGAGCTTACCAGGAGAGTGAATAGACTGAATACAAAACGTCTCGTCCGCATTGTTGCCACAATCGTTGTTTCCGTCACACCACTTTGTGACGTGTACACAGCTTGCATTGGCTCCGACACCACACTTTCCCTCACCGCTAGCGCAGGTTGCTGTTGGATGATAGTAGCAGAAAAACGACAGACAACTCTTCTAGGCAAGTTATCACTATCATCAACGTACCGGTATACGAACTACATGTATGCTGATATTTTTCAGCTGAAGGGAAGGTCTTTCCTAAATGGGCATGACATTGCTGAAGTTGCACGATCGAGCGTCTCAGTAAACTGCGGATCCGTGACAAAATTCAATAGTGCAGTGTGCGTTTCATAGTCAATCCATTAGATGTAGAAATTGCAGAAGAGCAGCCACGCACCACTTGAGCCGTTTTTACAGTACGCAGTGGTGTAGAGAGAAAAATGGTGAAACACCCTTCTTTCTTCGCTTTTAAGGGTGAACGCTGGCATTCCTGGGACGCACGCTACATTACCGGTTCTTTTGGGCTATCCTATCGCGATAGCCTCGGGTTGGAATTGGAATCGCGGAAGCGCATCTAGCACAGCCAAGTTACTGTTGGGTGATTCCCCCAAGGAACATATTAGAAACGCTGATGAACTGCTTCGATAAAAAAATTCAATTATAAAAGGGACCTTCCCAATGAGGCGTAATTTTTCGGTATGCCGCGTTTGACAACACACAAGTCATGCCACCACTGTATGCCGGGAATATGAGAATCGTTGTGGCCCGAGGGCCATCGATATCGGATATCTTGTTCGTAACTCCTTGTAATGTAAACTCAGCATGCTCGGTTGACTAAGCTATATATAGTATAGAGTTTCACTGAGGTGTAACTATTCAATCAGCAGGCATTTTTCGAGTAATCGATGCCCCTTGCCGCTCTCTGCTACCTACTACACTCTAGGTACAACTAATACTGTACGTATAACATGCTAGAGGATTTCCCAGCATGACAAACAAGAAACATTTTTCGAGAGACGTTTCGCGGCCCGTGTCGGCCAAGCACCGGCACATGACAAGTCAGCCTGTCACCACCAATAATAATCCAGTCTCAGGAGGACTTACGGGAAGTGAATTTTGGCCCGTGGCATGACAATTCGTCTGAGCCATCCTGACAGTCCTGCACTCCATCGCACTCCCACGCACGCGGTATGCACTGCTCTTTATTCCTGCATGTGGCGATGTGAGCTGACCTGCAGAGTGGTTCTTTCATCGAGTCCGAACTGTGAGCTGTTGGAAGAGAGCACATTGGCACACTGTAAGTAGGGCCCACTAAATTGATGGAAAGAGTTGAAACAGTTATTATGGAGACCAATTGACGTGATCCGCTAGCAAACAAAACCCATACAAGAAGACCGATTTTTCCACGACACATAGGTGACATATTTTAGAATTGAAACGGGCGCTATGCACTCTAGCTCCGAACTGAGAGGGCTGGTGCGACTCTGCGCGTCACAAGTTCTGTTCCGCCTTGAGCTGGTGAAGCAATGACGATTAGGCCTGGTTTGCTGTCGTCCAGGCCGACTGGACTCGAGCTCCGCGAGACCTACAGTGTATACCGGTATACGTTCTCGGTGAGCTTACGCTTGGGACTGTGTCTTGCAGTGCCTAGCTTGACCGTGCGCCACTTTTCCGGCCTATTTCCTCCTGCTGTGCAGGTAGAGACATGCAAATCTGCTATGCATGCTGGCCAAGAGCGCAGGTAGTATCCACATTTTGACTGTACATACTGAAATCAATAATTACGCTAGTATCTCCAAATGTCTACCGGCAGTCTACTGATAAGTCTAGCTCTCAGGGTTTGGGAGCCCCACGTATCACAGCTCGTGGATTACTGGAAACTCTGAACTGGCGTTGAATATACCATACATGGCATAATAACTCATTAAAAGCAACCAACCGACGGGTAAGGGAAAACAGTAATTGTTCGCATAAAACCGGGCCGAATACAATCAGAATAACGTGTTCCGGCGATTTCACCGCAAGACAAACAAAACCACGACCGAAGAGAGACTGAAAGAGAAACACTCGTGTTACTTCGCACATGCGCATGTGCTACGCAAAACTAATGTGGTTTACATATTGACCGCAGTACTTCAGTATGTTTCGCGATCAGCAACAGCAACCGGGCGCTTTTCGTTCACGTTTATATATCGCCAATCACAGTCTCGCTGTAATTGTACGAAATGGACTAGCTGAGAAATGACTATTCGTTTGTTTCCCAGTTCAGATAAACAGCCCCTGAGCATTCTTCCAAGTGAGCCACAACCTCTGGCCCAACTGAACATAGCTGACCTTTGCAACAATACAGGAAATGGCCACAAGTAAAAACGGACAAAGAACAAAAAACGTCACAGTCACAGTCATGGTAGCAGCAACACAAACTTAAAAGCAAGCGAACATGGCGTCTGCGCGCGACTTCATCTAGAGCGCTGCACTAGACATACGTTTGTCAAAGAAATCGTAGCTTGATAGAATCTCATATCAGTCCGATTATATCATCATACGTACGCAGACTGCCCTACCTGCTCTGGTGAGCGTCGTCGACCCCGCCAGTACAGCTGCCAGTAGATACAGACTCTGAAGGATGAGCATTTTTGGAGTCTTTGTCCTCAGCACAAGCTAGGTAGACTGACAGACGGTGAAAGGAACAGAGCTTGCTCTTCAGAACCTTGAGCCGCGGATCTTGAGACTTTGTAGATCGTCAGGGAAGTACAGTAGCTTTTTATCCTGTATTGTTCGGTCCTGAGCGTGACTTTCCCTGAGGGCATAAAGAGACAATACTACATTTGGTCGGAGAAAAGAGCGGCAATCCCCTGCTGGAAACGGTCAAGAAAGGACGCGTTAGAAATTGCTTTCGCGCAGCCTAACTTCAACCAGGCAAAACCTACCCTCCTTCGCTGTTTTTGGCAGAGTTCCGAAATTCGAATCAAGCCGATGGGCCGCGACTCGGAGCGCCGTGGCGCACGCGGGCTGTTCCCCTCCGGTGCCGTGCAAATCACGTGTCCAGGCCTCCTCGCACAACACCACCGCAACTTTCAACTGAGCGCGAGCTATCTTTCGGATACTGATCGAACCCAGCGGCCGCGCGGCCAGGGCTCGTGCCGAAATCCAGATGATGGCAAGTCGCTACCAACACGAGCAAACTCAGATGCAGAGCCCCCAGAACCCCTCGTACACTAGGTGGCCTTTGTAGCAGTCTAGCTGCAGCCCAGATCAGACCAAACAAACTCCTGGGCCATTCTCCTGGCACACAACGCGCCCTTGCGGCGAACCCATACTTTCATACTGATTCTATCGGATTCTGGAGGTCTTCGCCAGCGGCCCAGCCAGCGGCCAGCACGTGCAGCCTCTGGAATGTAATGGTATTCACGTTCGGTTTTGATCCTGTTCAGTGATGTTGCATCGATGTTGTAAACCATTGTGTAGTTCTATTAAGTCGGTATCATCGGTATGGTCTGAGTTTCCTTGCACTGTCATTCTCTTTTCTTCGCCTGTGCTGTGGATTATTTGCCTGTTATGTCGAGCTGTGCTGTGAAAGTCCTGCCAGGCCACTCTCCCAAACCAGCCCCAACCATTACGGTACCATCAGGCAAAGGATTTTGTTTGCCGAAGACGGCGCGACCCTTCCCACATCAGCAGCTAAGCTGGGCTCACCAATGGTCTTGCAGCATCATAGTTAGGCGGGTAGGGAAATAACCCCCAGGTAACTGCTTGCAGTACAGGTAACTTGGGAGTGTATTATCAAATTTTAATTTTCATTTTAGAGGGAGGAAAGCGGAGAATCCGCATAATGCCCTCAGATTTGGCGAGGAAGAAACCACAAACCTTTCTGACATGTTTGGCCCGTGGTGGATTTGAACCCGGTACCTGCGGAGGTCAGAGCGGTACTCATCAGGATCTGCCGCTAGGCCGCTGAACACGCATCCCCCTAATAATAATCCAAATCAACTTCAACATTAGAACACCGCTTGCATGCATCTGACCCGTCACGTGACGATTTGACACCACGCAGCGCCTGACTCCTTTGAAAATTTGAGCATATTTTCTGTGCGGGTCGCGCTCTAGCATCTTGTTTGATTCTTGGTATGACCAGCTGACATCGCAGTTTTCCACGTTCACGTTCCGATTCGCGTCCTCGTGGTACATTATTGCACATGGAGCATGGTAGGTACAGTAGACCTACCAGCTCGCGAGTTCTCCCTCCAGTAGACTACGTACCGGTTCAACTGATCTTTCTGGACATAGATCTACTAACGGCGCGCTCTAACGGCGATCTTTTATTGGACGGAGGGGAATATAGGTCAGAACTTGCTCACCGTCCCTAGGGCCCTCTCAAGATCTCACGCACAGGTACATCTACGGCAACTTTCCAACCAAGTCGTATGCGTTGTCATGGTGATGAATCCGATGATTCACCGCCCATCACCAGTACTAACTGCTGCTACCGCTAGCCGATCAGCACAGTCAGATAAAGTTCATAAGTCGACCAGCATGTGCCACGTGTACGACTATATGCTGCTGGCAAATAAAAAAAAGTAATAGACAGCCTAGCCATGTACTTATGCTTTTAAACGTCACGTGCTGCATGTCTGTACATGGCCGGTAGCTATTGCACCTACATTTGCGCATTCTATATCATATAAAACTCTGCTTAGCTCTCGTACTCACGGTATTATCCTTCAGACTCTGTCACACTTTGACTTTTAACGAAAGAGAAGAAAGGGAAGAAAGAGAGAAAATTAATTAAAATCGCTAATATATAGCGCTGGGCGTTTCGAGTTTGTGACCGCTAGCTATAGACTGGCGCCATCCGTGCTTTTTAGCAGTGTTGTAACGAATACGAATTTTCACGAACGAATATTCTTACGAATAGTGACTTTACGAACGAACGAATAATCTTTATTCTTTCCCATAAAGATTCAAAAGACAGAAAAGTGCACAACATTATAAGTCTGCTGTAATGCCACATGGACTATATACATGCATGAACATTGTCTTTGCAACACCCTGAAGGGTAATGAGTACGCGAGTCTAGACTAACGACTAAACATAAAATGCATGGCACCCACTGCCGCGCTACCCGGAGGTCACGCTACCCGGCGCGCGCGGGGCGAGATAAGAACTGGGCCGGTCCGGCCCGGTCCTGCTGCTGTGAGTAGTCGGATGACCGGCCCAGTTGCATGCCTTGGGTCCCCGGCAGGGACTTCAAAGGGATGTTTCAGCCTTCGATTATTCGTTTCATTGCAACTTATATTCGAATAATCGATTATTCGTTTCCATACTGCTTTTTAGCCACGAGGGTTTGCCGACAGCCAGTTATATACATGTATAGCTCTGGACCATGCAGTGGATACATATGACACTGGTTTGCGCATGCGCAGCGCGGGCGATGACCGATGCCCTATCAGTCAGGTGCTTCGCTTCGATCGGCTTTCACTAGCGTTACTAACCAACACCTTGTGTTCTTGCAAGTCACACACACGTGACAAATGCATTAAAAAATGGAGCAAACCGAAAACTGCTTTGCGAAGAGTCTGGAAAGGCGCAATTGGTGAAACTGCCACTGTCCACGAAGTTTATGCGCAGCAGCACGTCGGAAACGGCGGTACGCGGTTATGAATATGGTGAAACTGACCGCTGACAAGCGCTACACTGTGCACGTGACTCGTACCACAGAGTCTTTTGATAGCGTAATGTATAAAATACTGAATTATGAAGAAGCCCTTTATACTTCGCCGTGAATAATCTTTATTCCTGAAAACTGTCTGGCAATTGTCCAGCGCAGAGGGATTCCTAAGCAAGGTACCTCAGCGGGCGCACACAGCGACACAGTACGAAGCCTTAGAGAAACATCCACTGAGTTCTCTGTGTGACATGTTTCTCGATGCCGCTACATGCATGGTGCAATTGCGAAGTTTTATGGGCACTGGAGCTGGAGCTTGATCGCCGACCGCGCGCCGGCCTTGTCAGCTACAGTATTCAGGAAGCCAGCGACAGGTGAATTTGCCTCAGCCATTGGAGTAAGAGTGAGCATGCGTGACATCGGCTCTATTCGGCCCACCATCGGCACTCCCGCTCTTGGAATTTGTTGAAGTCTCTCCAAAGCGAAGAACTACATGAAGCTGACACATGGCCTCTTGGGGCAGCGAAACCAGAACAACTAGCTCGCATCAGAGATTGCTCCGACCAGTTTAAGTGCGTAACATCTCAAGAAACCACGGAGCTGCCGCTGATAGAAATGGGCGCCATGGTTCATTGACAATTTGAGGGCTGAAAGTAGTTCGATAGCCTTAATGGCTTGGAGCTAAGTGAGCTCTAGTGTAGAATCATTGTGCTATCGTTAACTCGAGCTAGCTCGAGAACAGCTGCTGTATACTTGGGAACATGGGGAATGAGTCATGTATCAATAGTCAGCAGGTTACTAGTCAGCTAGTAGTCTACCTGTAGATTAGCTATGGATTTGTCGATTGACTGAGGCCATCTGTTCGAGTGAATCGAAGCTGATAGGTCAATTCTTTGCCAAATGCATCAGAATCTTCCAACCCGACGCCTGTCAGGTCGGGTGCATTGGTGATGCTTCCACTTGAGCGAAAAAAACAGCTCGGCATAGCGAGGACACACGTTGTAGTATCATTGTTATACATTGCCCTCGGTCCTAAGCCCGTAGTGACTAGAGTAAAGAGGGCTCCTACAGCGATTATTGCCCCCACTATTACTAGGCCTGTACGTAGGGACTTAGCTGGATCCTACCGCGATTATTGGGTGTCCGTGCGTCTGTGTGTGTCCAGCCGGTGTACTCATGTGGTGTGAACTTGAAACTGCTCGCTTGTGGCTTAGTTAGATGCGCAATTTGAATACAATCCTGACTCTGGACTCTTCTTGCCATTTTTCTGATCAAATGCATGGAACAAGCATTACGTGACATGGACGACGATCTACAGCTGGCTGCCGACCGTCGATTATACCTGGCTAAGCTGTATGTTTCTTTGATCCCACTGCTAGTGCAGAACGACAAAGTCGCAGACATCGGCTATACCGTCTGAATAACAGGCCAGAAGTCCTAGGAGCTACGCTGTGTGTTCAACTCTAGGAGTCAGTTATTTTGACTCCAGGAGTCCGTTATTTTGAGTTGAGCTTGTTTACACAAGCAACTTGAACCGTCTAAGTCATCATCAGGTTTCACTGTGCAAATCCACGGAGTTTATGCACTTTTAGAGCTGTGATCAGGTCATTCCACTGCGGCAACTTTGGCGAACAGCACACGACTTTTCCGCTATATAGCTTTGGGCTACATCGAACAGCCACGTGCACGATAGTTTTGGAAAAGCATTAGCATTAATAAAATATATTTTTTCCCCTTCGGAAACTGCAGAACGTGAATCGAAGAAGCTAATGAAAGACACTTGTTAAGAGAATTCTCACAAGGGTTTTCAGGAAAAGTCAGAGAGCTTCAGCTTTTGGCGAAAATGCGTTTTCATCCGCTTCGTAGAGAGACCTTTCCCAGGCTGCATGAAACCAGGTGTTGGATTGGACCTGATAGCCGTGCCTTCGACGAACTCCACGATGTAATTCTCAGTGTCGAATAGCTCGGACACATTCACGTCTTCGAAAAGAAATCCCGTACATGGGTTGGAGGCGTTGCAGCGGATCAATCCTGGGAACGGATTGACTCCTCCAACCATGCTAATGTTACGCAGCGTTACGTCACGAACTGGCACACGCGGCTGAGTTGGACAGTTCTCCAACGGGTACAGCATGCATCCTGGCCCCGAACCGTCGGGCTGCTCCTGCTGCTGCGGTCCGATATAGATAGCCCACCAAATGGCTTCGTGAACAATGATATTTTCGTACGTTACGTTGCGAACGATCCCTGAGCCCGAGTCGCCAGGGTTGGTCTTGATGTAGATTGCCTTGAACGGGTGGCTGAACTCAATGTTCCTAAACGTAATGTTCTCCACACAGTTCACGTCGTCGTTCGGCGGCACTGAGCCGATCGTCATGCCGACGCCGTTCACCACACGCGAGTTTTCCACGAGCATGTTAGCGCTGCAGTTGCAGTACTGGTGCCCGGATGAGGTGGAGCACGGCTTAACCGCCACCGCATCATCGAAGTTCTCAATCGTGACGTTGTAAATATGAACGCCGTTTACAGACGGATCAAAGCCGTCAGTGTTTAGAGGGAAAGTGGGTATCTCAACTTTAGCAGAATCGTCCCCACCCGTTTCGCTGTCGACACCAGGGAGTTGAGTGAGAAGTCCGTGCGATGACAAGAGCCGTTTCTGTTCTTCTATGTTTACCCATATCTCCATGTGCCTAGCGATCAGGTTGGCACAATCATCAAGCTTGACGTGAAACTGAGGGCTATTTATCAGGCGTATCTGCTCGATTACAATACCACTACAGGTCCTAAAGTGTATCAAGTGCGGTCGGCTGTCCTTCCAGGCGCGCGTAATGCCACCAACGATGGCCCACCACCACCATTTGTACCCCTGACCGTCAATCGTGCCCTTACCGGTCAGTGTAAACTGTTTGCAGTCAGTGAACAGCAGCACGTCCAGACTGTTGTTACGATCGTCACGCGGCCATCCGTCGATGTCGTCGTGCGCTCGGAGCACGCCGTCCACTTGCAGCGTAACGCCGCTCAGTCCTTCCGCTTGTATAGCGTGCGTGTAGTATGCCCCTGTGGAGGCAGCGGGAACAAGCACAGTTCGGTCATCAGCCGTGGCGCCCGTAGCTGCCGCAGCCAGGGCGGCCATCACCGCCTTGGCGTTCTTTGCAGCGGCTGCCAAGGAGTTGTCTCCAGCCACTGCTCCGTAGTCAGCGATGGACTTAGCAGCATCAACCGATGCAAAGCTATACGCAGATAGCAGAAGAACAGCGGGGAAAAAGCTCGGCCGCGACATGATGGTGAAGTAACAGCACATAGAATGAGTTTGCACTTGGCGGAGGCGCTCCGAAAATTCCGGCTTAGGATGACTGGCAGAGGTGGGTTGTCGCAATGTAAGAGCACCGTAGCGCCTGTGCGTGCAACTCAGTTTATCCCAATGCAGATATATACTGCAATAAGCTGCTGGTTATCACATGTAGTCATGATTGCGTGACAGGCACGTGATCGTCAATGCTTTTCGTCACAGACTCCTCGGCTACGGGCAGATCAGGGTTCGAGAGCGGCCACTGCACGAATTTTATTTTTTCAAACGGGCAGCGATATAAACGTTTTCAGCAGTAAGTTTACGTACTTGCGGAATCGAAGCTGGGGAAGAGTACCGTTGATGTTATCTTTACGTTACAAAGTCTGATCGGGCTGAAATTTTCCATAGCCTTGAGTTGTGTAGCTCATCTACATTGAGGATCAGTTTTGAGCTAGATCCATATTGTAGATCAGGTGCTAATACTCAAGTCAAGCTGTGGTAAAACTACGTACAGATCGATTCTCCGGAGTGATCCAAATTTCAGATCCAGGGTCAAAGAGCTGGAGAGCAGTAGATCGCAAACTGTTCAGCTCATGCACCACCTCAATAGATGCATGTGTCAGATAACTGTCGTTTTTCTAGTTCCACTTTCTTGAAGAACAACACTACATGTTTATAAGATGGCCATTTGCCAAATATTAGCTTGATCAGGTTTTCTGACTGCCACAGTGACTGGGAATGAGCTGCAAAGGCTCTCTATATAGAATATTCAAAATTTGAATCAAATTTGCAGCCACCATTTTCTCCAACCCCAGCAAGAACATTCAGCAGTTGCTCCAAAAAATTGTTCTTATAGGTTGTAGGATTTCTACTGATATATCAGGATCTGAGGTAGAGATAATTTGATGCCCCTCAGAAAGTGAGGGGTAATCCCCCAAAGAAAGATCATCATACCACTCAAACTGAGACTTCTTGTTTAATGACCTTTACTGCGATACCTAACCAGCAAACAATTCAAAACTCCTGACGCTACAAGCAGTTTCCTTGAAACAGAACTTTGTGATGAAGAAACAACCGGTCTATACTTGAGAAAAATCATTCACGCTAGGAGAATCATAATCAATCATTCTTCATTTTATACTCAAAAAATTTATGTTGTTTTATAACAGCTTCCGGCCTCGATCTGAGCTGCGCAAGTCAGTGTGACTTGGAGGCAGTGCTAGTAACACTCCCACAACAACAGACCCTAAGCCCTGACCTCAATAATTATGCGGTTTGTACTGTTAGTACGGAAAGCCTTGATGCACGAAAGTGTTTGGATTATAGAGTGCCTAATGTACAGGGGATAAGGTTTTCTCTTCACCAAATTACACCTCTGAGCTAACATGTTTGTAATGCTTATAATAGTCAATTGAGTGCTTGATTGATTTCCACGTCAGACCGATTGCGATGCTTTTGACGGGTCTGTTTGTGAGGATTTTGACACAAGGAGTCACCCACGTACAGCACAATGTAGCGTTCGGCTACTATTACGGTACCTTTGTACACTGGCCGCACTTCACTAATTGCGCAAGACGCATCAATTGGGAAATGTGTTGTCTTTCCTTTCTGAATCAAAGGAGCAATCTCTCTCTCTGTCGCAGTGTTGTGCTCTAGGTGCTGTGTCGCTTCTGCACGAATTTTAAAACAGGCTATTCTACTTTGATAATCAAACTGACCCAGTCCGGATACTCATGAGACATTAGCACTGCTGGGCACTCTCTAATCTTTCTTCAAGGCCATTTAATCTGTTCAATAAATTCACTGAGTATGCCATGTTGTAGTGCTCGGCTAGTAGGTGTAAGTGAAGCAAAGGGGAGATATGCAAACACTCTATTCCAACACCGTTTCCTATCATGTTACAGTGGCAGTTACAAAGAAAAGTCATATCCCGCAGGCTTTACTTGGCAATTAAGGAGCCTAAAACTACTTTCAAGTTTTGATTCAAAGTTTATAGGAATCATTTTAGCCAGGCCTATCTCACACACATAGCCAAGCCATAGTCCCACTGCAACTTCGTCAACACATTCCACGAATGTCTGAACAAAACGCTAGAAGTTTGAAATATTGCCGCTGCACTGAGTATTGAATACATCATCATGTATTTAGTAAGACCATTGATCAAGGTTATCTCACGGACCATACATTGGAATGTCTTGGCAAGACTAAGACTCTCAAGGAGCAAATCTCGAAATGATTAAGTTAAGAAATCTGTTATTTAGAACTGCATTTAACTAGAGTAATTACTGAAAAGTTACTAAAAATTCATAATTCACACCGCTTTGCACAACAGGTTCAGAGCAGGATACACAACTGCCCAACTGTTATTGCCAATTATAAGTTTACATGCATGTGCACATATACACACAGGTCACTTTGTTGAGACCTGTACACACAGAATTAAGGAGAAATGCTTGTTTGCTGCAGCTGTTTGTTTGGAACACTCTTCTTGCGTATATCTTCATTCATGAATTAGGTCATGATGCAAGGACAACTGTGCAACGAAGAGTAGAGTGTCGACCACACAGCAATCCCCCAAACTGCTGCACTGTTGCACGTTCCAGTACTTCTAAACAGTTGAACTGATACTTGTATCGCTGAGCTGCACGCAACAGTCAGAGTTTTGTATGTCAAACAACGGAACACCAAAACACAGTAAACTTCGAATTCTTCACTGTCTTCTTCATTTTTCCTCTTCCCTCTGTGATGCTAATGTCACCCCAGATGAAATGAAACCATCACCGGAAGTTCTGAATAAAGGCACTTGCAGCTCATACCACCACAATCTAACCACAAGCTATCAAATGACATTTAATGAAAGGAGTGCATAAAAGACACAATGCCAAGGGCATGATAGCAGGAGTATTACTGAACGCACTACATTTCTCCAAATGCCCAAATGGGACGTCTAGTGGAGGTCTCAAGAATGGCAGGGCAGATGACCAAAGAGCTATAAGGGGGTTGACATGAGATAATATGGCTGAGCAGACCAGTCAGGTAGAACAAAATACGTACCAGAGAAAGATCACCAAATCATAGGGAAACAGTAAAGATCACCAAATCATAGAGAAACAGTTATGGCAGCAAAGCAGAACAACCGCACAAGCATATGCATTAAAAATTTGATGAAAAACAGAAAAAAGGAACAATGAACTGTTATGTACTGTATTAGGAGTAGTAGGTGTGTGTGACGCACCTTAATGTGTTGCCATGGCAGATGCCATTTTGGCGCCTCGTGCTAGCTTCTTTCATTTGACAGTTTTGTTGCTTTTGCCTTTGCTTCAACTTCAAGTGGTTTTCTGCCTACAATGGAGTGAGAGTGTGTTTCCTTCAGGCAGGGGACTAAGGGGGACCAAGGAACATAGCATGAACCAATATAGTGGGTTAGAAGTAAGCAGACAGTAGCTAGCATTGGTGTGATATTCTGAAACCTGTCCAGCGCTTGTCAGTGACTCATGGTGCAAAGACTCAGACAGGGAAGGTACGTCCCTGCGGTAAATTGTCAGTCTACCTTAGTTCTACCTTTGAATAGTCCGAGAGCAATACTCTCCTTTCCTATCCAGTAAACTGACGCGGTGTGCCTGAGCAATCGACCCCTGTACTCGTCGATATTGAGCTTTCATGTAGTACTCTTCAGTAGAGTCCACTGTAATGCTTGCGGGAAGAATAGTGGATCTGATAAAGAGGACGGAACAGAAAATAAGCACTCTAGGAGAAGTATTTCGTTTGTTTTCCCGTATGGGCACACAGTAAGATCATGACAAAGCATGCTGTGGAGCGGATAACCGTCAGGGTTCTACTAAGACCTGCTAACAATCGACGAGAAAGAACAGAGTTGCAGGCTAACAGTACGCTCTACAACTAGCGCAATTGCTAAGATGTGCCATGAATCTCGTGTCAATACATCTGAATTAACTCTATTTCCATACATTCTTGCCAGGCTGTGGAGCTGCTAGCCCGTAGCGCACTCTATTCGCAGCTTTTTTCCCCGATCAAAATGTCTGACACTGCACATGGCAACAACAATGGTCTACAGCTCCATGCTGTACCGCTGATGATACTTGGATGT
Source organism: Nicola tetela (assembly GCA_028565695.1). NCBI lineage: Eukaryota > Metazoa > Porifera > Calcarea > Clathrinida > Clathrinidae > Nicola > Nicola tetela. Next base: position 18,553 of record JAOWAW010188838.1, read on the forward strand.
ATGCTACATCCTACAGCACCAAGACTGCAGAATGATAAAGTCACAACATCAATACGACCGCCAGATACTCAGGAGGGCCAAAGTGCTATGGGAGCCATGGAGCCTCCCATTTCAAACCAGTTTGGCCCAGCTGCATTCCATTGCACGGCGGTTCACCCACTTTAACAGTGGAACGCTTGTGTGTAGGTACTCAATTTTCCACAAGTTTCCAGATGAAGTCCAGTGAATACACGTTTGCAGTGGATAATAGGGAGGTTTTGCTCTACGTAATCTGATACAAGATCACGTATATGGAGAGGGCCGTCCTGGCGCGCGTGCTTTCTC
>JAOWAW010188949.1:0-18876 GCA_028565695.1 Nicola tetela
TTCTTCTTCTTCTTCTTCTTCTTCTTCTTCTTCTTCTTCTTCTCCTTCTTCTCCTTCTTATTCTTATTCTTATTCTTCTCCCTTCTCGCTACTTATAACTGGTTTTGGTTCACTGGCTTGGCCTGCGATAAAGATCTGCTCGGAGAACACATTTGAGGAAGAGTTCTGTAAGCTCAGATAGATCTTTGTCACCACTGGATATCCGGTGAACATTGTCAACAACACCATCAGCAGGGTGATTCAGTCCTCACTGAGTGTGTCATCTCGGACCTCTGCAGGTGTTACGCTTGATCAAACAAGTCCTGGTAAGGTTGACCCGGTGGTCTTGCGGCTACTGTGGTTGGGCAAAACCAGAGCCACTTCTGGTGTGATATTACAACGATGGTTCAGCAGGTCTATCCCTCAGTGAAAATGCAGGTGATCTTCACGAGTAAGCTGCCTTTCTGGGTACTGCCAAAGATATCTTACCAGCAACTATGAAAAGTTCTGTTGTTTACCTTTTTTCATGTTGCTGTGAGAAATGTATCTTGGTAAGACATTGCAGCAGTTATCTGTGAGAATAAAGCAGCATTTGCCAGACAAGTTGCTGAAACCAAAACCAGTTATGCACAGCAAGAAGGGAGACTCGGCAATCACCAAGCATCTAAAGGAGAGATCGGTGCGTCTTGCTGAGAGAGCTCATTGTACCATGTTGTACATGTAGTACAGAACAGTGTTTGAGCCTGCATGGTTTCCAGACGCACTTCATGTTTGCTCTTCACTCTAGCCTAGCAAAGTTTGCTGTTTTGTGAAAAGCAACTGAATGTGCTACTCATCACAGAGAATTGCATTACGAGAGAATGTGAGAATTTTATTGCCGATGTCTACACTTTGTGGTGTAGGGCTGGGTCGAAGGCATTTATGTTTTGGTTTGCTGTTTGCTCTACATCTGGGTGGATTTGAATTTCCCACAAGGTATAATCCGATCACCCCAGTTGTTTGCTTTCATGCGATGGTCTCTGAAGCACTGTGCACACAAGAATGCCGACACTATGACCTTTAACAGCCAGATGAAGGAAGAAGCATCCTACTGCACACTGTGATTTATCGTACATATGTAGCGGCAATCACCATATCCAAGCAGGCCATGTTCTGGTTCTTCACTAACAATCTGGCGGTTGATTAAATCACCTTGAGTGCCACATTGCAAAAGCAAGAGCCATCTTGTTCTCAACATTTAAGGTGGTTAATTTCACTTAAGAGTGTCACGTGAATTTTTCAGTGTTTTATACTGGCAGGTCATACACCCCATATTTTGCAAGTGTATAGAGGGACTCCATTTTAGTGCGGAAAGAAAATGGCTACCGACCAAAGATGCATTGATCCTGCTGATCACACAGGAAGCGCCTGACCATCGAACGATGCTGGAGCCAAGTGTTTTATATTACATGCATGTAATGTAGGATAGTTTGTATGTATTCACACCATATTGGTGTCCAGTAACACTGCCGATTTAATGGCTTCTGCCTGATGTGATGACATCACCGCCTTAATCGTCTGATAGCAGGCTCAGACCAACAGCACTTTCCAAAGATTGGCAAGAGTTTGTGTTTTTTACTTGTTAGATTGGATTAAGACTGTTTTTGCGTTGATGGCAAATATAGAGTTACATTTTTGGAATATCCTTTCAATGTCATTTCCATTCCTGCAAAGAAATTTATTTGGGCTGTTATGTGGCAGAGCTGCAGGCAAGTTGTGGAGAGACTCAGCGCAAGGCAGATCGTCAGTGGACTGACCTGAATTTGCCATCAGAATCATCGTGATATTCCTATTGCTTGACTGGCTATCTCTACTCCTGTATCATAAACTGTGATGTAGAAATATTCTGCTATTAGTCTGAAAGGGTACTGCCATTTAATTTTTTTGTGGTCTGTTTGTTTTTTGTTGTCACATTTTTGCTTCACTGATCTGTACCATTTTATCACTAACACCTCATGTCTCAAAAACACTCCTGCGAACGTTTTTCTCGTAAGTAGTTGGCTAAACTAAGGCAAACATCACTGTTGTTTTCTTTTTTTGAACATAGAGGATAATTTTGTTGAATTGAGTAAGGATGGCAATGTTGTGCAGTTGGCCACAATTTCTGGCACAACTTATACATTACAGTGCCCTTGCTGGTGTTGATGTAGCATGGGCATTGAGGTACTTGGCTGTGTGTTCTGCTTCCACAAATCTCTGCAGACTTGACTCTTAGTGGGTTGTAAACTTGTGGTGTGGGTGATCACCTACACTACAGCCCATGTCAGTTACATGTATTTACGTTAATTCATTGGCGAAGTAAGAGTTTCCAGTGAGTAAAAGGCAGGTATAATCTGTGCGTGCATGTGTGTTACTCTTGAAGCAGCCTTAATGGTAGGTTTAACACGCAGATCACTGCTTGAATTTGATGTATAGCTTAGCAACAATGGTCCAAGAGAAATATCTGTCATGGATCGGAATGAGAGGCTTGTGGCATTTCCTCTGTCGGGCAAGCTGGTAATTAAATAGGATCTATGCAAGCTGTTTTTGCCAGGTTCTGCCTCAAAGTTATATATAATTATTTGCTGCATCCTGGGTAGTTGCATGTGAACTCGCTCAGTGACAGCTCCCACTGACGGCCTAACCACATGGCCCAGATGGTATGATCCTTCAGCTGGCAGCCTGTAAGCGGATGCACAAATACATCCAAGTCTCCACGGTGTTGCAGTAGCCAAGCAGTTACCCTTCCTTGCCACTCAACTGATGGCAGACTCAGTCGAAAGCGAGCGGTTGGGAATGGGTCACGTGGTGTCATATGCGGCTCAATGGAACAAGGAATCTCCTCAACTGGTTGGTAAGGCGAGTAGCCAAGTTTATCACAGTCGTGGGGGATTTCAAACTCGGAAATCAGGTCAGAGCGCAGCTGCAGAGCTTTCGCAGTGGATGTGGCATTGCTTCCCCTGTAAGAGGAAAGCAAATTATTGAGCAAGCCATTTCATGATCAACAGCATTGACAATCATAAACTCTAGAGTATACATGACCAACAGCATTATTTAATTGCCAATCATAAACTCTACAGTATACATGATCAACAGCATTGACAATCATGAACTCTATACAGCATACATGATCAACAGCATTGACAATCATGAACTCTCTACAGTATACAAGCATTTTTCACTTGGCTGCATGCCTCTTATCTAGACAGCCCTGACCTCAAGTCTGCCTCTTTTGTTCTCCCTCCATCAGCTCTGGCTGTCTGTTATATACCATGGTATACTATTGATACTAGCTCTCCCTTTCCATCCAATTTTACTTGTATGTGAAAACGACATGTCTTCACTTAACTGTGGTAAGAACTCAGACATGGTAAAAACATGGCAAAAACCCTATCAATTTGAAAATTCGTGAGATCAACTTTCTAAAAAGATAACAATACATGTATATGTATAGAAAACACCACGAAGTGAAGTGCTCACCGGCAGAATGTTGACAAAATATACTAGAGCCCAAAATTAACTTACACCCAGTCAGCGAATAGCCTCAGGCTTTTGCATGTTCAGAGGGTTCAAGTTGTATTACTGAATGGCTTGAGTAACAATAATAAATTATCATAAACTATTAGATGATAGAAGATCACTGCAGCTGACAAACTGCAAACGAATGATACCAGTGGAAACTTGTGGAAGTTAGTCCTTGTTACTAACAAGGACGTCCAGCTCCTGCATGAGTGAACTCTTTTTCTTTGTTTCATTCATGCTTTCTCAAATGTTTAGTGATCTGGCTAGCAAGACTCACCAAAACACAACGTGCACGTGAAAGGACAGGATTGGAGGGTAGCCAACCTCACATGTGGCGTTTACATGTTGTCCTTGCGCGAATGACGCCAGAAGGACAGCAATCAGCCCGGCAGGAACAGCAATCTGAGCAGCGATGGCCATATCTGCAAACTGCTAAAGCTTTGGCACTTGAGATTTGAGTAGAAGTCCTGTAGAAGGAGAGCAAGCGATGAGCTCCAAACTAAACGGAGGGCGAATGCAGCAAGAACGTACTACAAGCTACTTGAACTGTTGAGGACTACGTCTTGGGCTTGTCAAGACACCGCGGAGTAATAGGCTTACTATGTAGTTGACGCCTCCCCGGCGCTGTAAAAACGTTGATCCGTTCGTTTATTTCTGAAGCTCTGATGCACTCTGACAGGGCCGCCGAGCCGACATTACGCCATCTAGGCGCTGTTCCACCTGTTACTATGCCAGTCAGTGGTCATAATAATAGTGATCCATACAGCATTAAAACTAAGCATGCCCCTTGAAAGCAATACCACTACTACTGCTAGTGGGAAATCATTAGGAGGGGAGGGACCTATTCAAATGTGATTGCCAGCCAAATCATCCTATGTAGCACTGCCAGCCTCGACCAGGGCACGCAAAGGAAAAGCAGCCCTTTCTCCAAAAACAAAACAAGGAAAATCGCGCGGGTCTGTCGTTCCCTACAAAAAAATCCCGCAGATGCCAGAGCCAGACTTACAAGAGCCACTTTCAACTCTCACATTTTTGCACTATTTTTGTCAGGTGTGGAACAACAGTTCAACACCCCATGTTCTTCAGTAGCGTTAGCACTGTCCTTTTTACAAAGTTATTACCCGCAGCATGCTTCACATAGATCAAACCGTTATACTCGTAAGCTTACTGTTATATCTGTGCTTATCTGGACTAAAGATTGCTCAGAGTGGGCAGCAAGGGACCAGACTTGCACAACATGGTTTTTGATGAAAACAAGGCCAAACCAAGTCATCTGCTATTAAACACATGGGGAATTTCTTGCAAAGCCGAAGCTCTGCCACCAACCAGCACAATCACTAAGACCAATACACAAAATAAATTGTCCTATTCAACACACTACATATACATTCAACACACACTACACATGTATCTGCCTAAAACATCATCTCACATTTCTTTGTTGCCCATATCATCAATGTACAATAAACAGCCCATCCTTCGCACAGCAGTATTACTGATAGACAATTGAGAATAATAATTTGTATAAGTACAAATTATGTGAAGCCGTGACTTTCGCACCAGGGCACAAGAAAGATGTCAGGGCAGTCAAAACTGATGCAAGTTGTAAACTGAAGACATTAACAAGGGAGAGAAAGGCAGAGGTAGAATATCTAGAGGTGAATTTGAAATAAGAAGTGCTAATATTGAGGATATGACCAAGTTTGAGACGCAACTCCTTGGTATGGGTAAGCCTGCAAGGTCATGCAAACACAAAAGAATTTTTAACCACATGAAGAGGTAAGGCATTCCTGCCACATCATCAAGAGCATTGATCTAGTTTAGCTGCCTGCTTGTAACAGTGCTAGAACAAAACCCCAAGCACATTAGTAGAATGATATGCCACCACACACGATGTCAACAGAAGGCAGATGAAGGAAAAAAAAAACAGTTTTAATGTCTTACTTGTGCACCAGCTGCAGGTGCAGGATATCCTTGCACTGCAGGCCATTGTGGAGTACTTGGATATGTTGGGTAGGCTTGTGTTGGTGTGGTGGTCTGTGACTGCAATGCATTCAAGGCCATCATTGCATTGTACTGAGCTTGCTGCATCTGCACTTCATCCATCTCACCCTCTTGCACCTTCGCAACCTTGCCAGGAGGGCCCCTATCAAATAAACAGAATACATGCAAATAAGAGATGATATGTCATTCAAATAAGCCACAAAGGCATAGTGTAGAATTAGATGCCTAACCCCCTTTCCCACATAAGCTCTTACCTGTATAAGGCCCCCTTGGCCTTGAAGAAATAATTTGCCCCTACATAAGATAAGTCCTCCCATGTTTATTAAGACCACCAAAACTGGTAAGTGAGTGACCATCCATGCAAGTCTTGGGCTTATGCAACAAATTCTACAGTAAGTCAAAACAGTTCTACACCACATCACATCTGCTACTTACCCATCAGATTGCCCTCGCTTACGGCTTCCACTGCCTCCTTTCTTGTAAAGTTTTTGATAGTTCTCATGCGCCTCCATCAGTCTTATAGTGAACCAAACCAAAGCCAAAACAACAGTCATTAAATAAAAATACTGTTATACAGACCCCCTGCAGGAGTTCTCATATGCTCCTTCCAAAAGACAGCACCTATTCTGTGACTAGTCTGACAAAGACAATGCCTTGTTTAGTGATCACTTTGCATGTTTGAAGACTTGACTGCATACAAAGCCAAAGGTGAGTTCTCACACAGATACTTCTGAGCCAAATTCCTCTAAAAATTGCAGTCTCCGCTGTGCAAATGCGTGTCTGGCATTCTGCGACAAGCTAGTGCAGTTGAGTGCTTGTGTGAACAGTGCCTCCACCATCTTCTCATTTACTGCTTGACCCTGACACATCTCTACATGCAGCAGCTGCTGGTACAACCGCTTGTTTCCCTGAAAACAGACACAACAAGAGAAAGTTCTCACCAACACAAGAAACCATTCTGCATACAGACTCCGAGACAGTGAGAGGAAGAAAGAGTACAATTCAAAGTATGGCATAATAGAGAACCTCAGTGCTGTCTGGGCAGGAATGTATTTATACACTATCCTTCCTAGACAGATGGTGGCCACAATGCACTGCAGACAGTAAACAGAAGGCTTACAAAGCACTACAGTACATTACAAAGCCTTGAGCAAAGTGCATAACCATAAGCAAACTTTACCAGGTGTTTTTGAGTATTTGTGCAAGTCTGCAACAAAATAAACACATACCTGGTCACGATTTATGGCCTCAGTCATTACTGCACGAGCCTGGTCCATGTTCCTACACACCTGAAGAGCAAAGAACAGTTGTACACAACAAAATTAAGAATTTAAGACAATGACTATGAAGAGTAACCAACAACATCAATCTAGGAAACTGCTGCTAAGCTTTGGTAGATGGTGAACAAGACGTTACAACACACTGAGCACAAGTAACCGTGCCAACAGTAACCTACCAAAGCAAGAAACCGTGCATATCGCCACGAGTAGAAGTTGAACTCCTCAGTCTTGGAAGACTTGGCCAATGCTTCAGCAAACAATTCTGAGGCTTTCTCTAGCTCACCATGACGCCGTTCTAAGCTTATTCGTGTCATTCGAACCAGAACCAAATCAGGAACCAATTTGTCAAGCTGCATTAAGACTTGCCGTGCTCTGTCTATGTGACCTGCACAAGGGAAGGAAGAGACAGAGTGAGCACAATGGAACACCCACATTGTACTCATTTCTTCTCTTCCATCAAGAACTGGAAAACTAGTTACAGTACTCATCAACAGCCTGCTTGCCAAAAGTAGCATAAGATGCCCTGGCACATACCCAATCCTTCCTCAAAAACAGCCCATGCCAAGTGGATGTTGGGCTTCTTCAGTAAATGAGTGTGACAAGCACGCTCATAGATCGCCCGAGCCCGCTCCGCACTCCGCACTTCCATGTATTTGACATACTGCAGAAAGCAGACAAACTAATATCAGTATGTCTTCCCCATCACATGTCCCCAAGATCTTAATCACTATGCCACACTCAAGCAAAAGAATATCTAATATCTACATGTATGTGCCATACAAAATACATCAAAATAAACCCAGAAACAAAGAAAACACATAGTCCCATTGGACAAGAATACCTGCACTTAGATAACGCACCTGTTTCTAGCAGAGAGCGGTGAATCAGCATGCATATGTGCATGCATGCGTGCACATGCGTGCGTGCACACACACACACACACACACACACACACACACACACACACCTAAACACCCCATTGCATGCAATAAGTTACAATGCTGCACCACACACACTTCATGCACTCACCTTCATCCAGAAGTCTTCATATAGAGCACAAGCCACTAAGCACCGTTCGTAAAGCAGCTCAAGTCGTGACTCATTGCCATCCTTGACTTCTTTTGCTTCAAACTCCAAGTACTCTCGCCAGTTCTTCAACTGAGATCGCTCTAGTGGTTTGACATGAAAGTAAGGTCGTTTGATCTAAAGAAACAAGGTATACAAGCAAACAATGAGTGAGCAGCAGACCTAAATGTCCACTGAAATTTGTCTCGTTTGTGTTCTTTGTCCCTTGACACCACAATGCGGTTCCAACCTGTTCTTCAAATGACCACCGCTTGCGAACCTCCTCCTCTGTACTCTTGTGCATCGCGTATCGAGCGGCAATGGCTTTCTCCCGAATGCCAGTGACCATTTTTGCATCTCTCTGTGAAAATCAACACACAGCCGAACAAGCCACTATTAGGCATGACATAACATTAGCTACCATGACCAAGTTCACCATACCCCAAAGACATTTCCTGCAATATCTAACCACAAAGGTATCTTCATCCTCAAGGACAGAGGAATGATCGAAAACAAAACATACTTTTGCAAGGGCTTCCTGTTCTGCGAGCCGTTGCAGTGCCTCTTCTGTGTCGTCATCAGCTGTTGAAGTTGCCCCCGTCTCATCACCCTGTGTTGCAACAGTGGGATCATCGGCTGATTGTACTGGCTTACTCTTTTCAGCTGACACAACCACCTGGCCATTCTCAGCCGACACAACAAGTTGGGTATCATCAGCTGATGCAACAGGCTGGCCATTGTACATGCCACCGTCGGCAGTAGTCTCTGCCGAAGCAGTCGTAACATCTGGCGTGCTTGGCTTAGATGGGGTCTCCACTGCAGTTGCCACCTCCTGTTCTGTGATGGCTGCGAGAACTTCATGATACAGCTGTGCATACTCTATGTCAGACAGTACATCAATTGGTCGGTTGCTTGTAACCAGCTCCTTAAACCTGAGCAAAACACAAAAAAGTGGATGAGGACTTCACCATGAATGAAAGCGAAAGCAAATAAAACACAAGACATTCCTAGTTTTAACAGAGCATAGCCTTGTACATATTAACAGGTACATTTGCATACAGAAACACAACTGCCTTCTAACCACCTTACCGATCAAAGTGCTTGCTGTAGTGCTGTGTGGGAATTGCAAGGACACGATCAAACACAGCACATGCTTGCTTCAGGCAACCCTGAGATCGCAGCCAGTCAATGTAGCTTTCCCACAGGCGATCTGAACGAAACTCATGTCCAGCAGCAGTGACAGCAGCCTCGTAAAGTCTTCAACAACAAAAACATGACATGGTTAGAACACAAAGACCCGGATCAATACCCTGAAAGGAAGTAGCTGAAGCGAGGATTCACGTTTTACCTGTGGCAGGTTTATTAGACGGCAACACACTGCCAAGCCCACCATGGCACACTGCTGGTAAGGGAGGCAAACAAGACATGATCAGACTGGTCACATGCAAGGGAGAGGAAAGCACATGTGCCACCTTCGACGGCTTATGGGCACATACCAACCTCAAACGACTCCACTTCTGCCCAAAGGCATCAATCCGTATCTCACTTCCAGACCAAATCGCCAGGTCCAAGGGAACCAAATCTACTAATTCCATCAACCCCTACCTTTCGCCTGTTGAGGGAAGGGTCAGTAAGCAAGGCGAACTCATAAGCCTGATACAGGCTAAGTATTGAGAAAATGCAACTACTTACTGCTGCAGCTCCTCGGGCTTCTCAATGCCGAGTGCCTTCTGAGTCTGGTCGACAAAACTGATGTAGTGCAGCCACAGGTCAACGCTAAGCGGCACTGCCTGAACCCCACGTTGGTATACCTGCAATAAATAAGCAATCCAATAACATATAAGGGCCCTGCTACAATAATCACAAAACCAGTTTCTCTAAAGTGAAAGTTAAACTACAGCGGAACTCGGTTATTATGTTACCCATAAGGAAACCAAAAAGACTGTTCAAACTGAAGTACGCCCTAACCATAAGTGCATGTTGACTTGCAAACTAAATACCTATGTAGAGTTCACATGTGTGCCAGCTACACTCCTTAATTGTAGAACAAGGCGGTGTCAGTGATCAGCATAAACATCTCCCAGAAATATGACAAGTCAGGAATTCGCATGTCTAGTCAGCCCAATCTGACTTCTACTTCAGACAGACCGAGCGTCAGCCTTAGAAACTGTTGCTTCCATCAATCGATATCCTGCCGTTTCACAGAAGAATCATCACCCGAGAAATTGCATTCTTACTGAATAACGAACCAGTAATTGGATTGTTCCCACCTGTAGTTTGCACAAAGTCGTAAACCACACCAAAGGGAGAGCAGCATTGAAGGGACAATGCTTTGAATTTGCTTGCCGTGATTTTGGGGTTCTCTGTATTGGTTATATTTACATCAGATGTGTTGGCTACAGTGTACGCCCACTGGTGTACTCGCAGATATGCATGTAGGACTCCACTTGCGAAAAACAAACAGTGGACCTGTACATGGAAACTACTACAAGCACGTTCAAATCAAAGATCTGATTGTATAGAAAAGTATTTTCAGTACGATGTTTCACCAAAAACCATGTCTTACGGAAGTACATCTTAGCCAAGAAGATTGCATGGTGTTGTACACTGCACTGTTTGGTTATCACCTGTAAAAACTTACTATCTGAGTGTACATGCTAAGTAACGTACATAATAACCGAATTCCACTGTAACTGGCTCAAATTTATAACCAACTTTGAAAGACTTGAGAAATATGCCAGGTCCCGTTTCTTTACTGCACTAAAATCTCAATGAACAAAGCCTTTCAAATCCAATACAAATCAAGGTAATTTGGAATAGGCTTGCAAACAGCTTTGTGCTTTCACCATGGTAAATAGGCCAACATCTACATGATGAGCATCAGGCAAAGCCATGACAGATCCTCAACCAGACATTGACAATGCAAGATGTTGGAAACACTGATAAAGTTTATTACTCCTCATCAGAACAGTTTTTGGATAAGAGGCTAAATGGCGAGAAATCCCATGTAATGTGTTTTACAATAGGAAAATATAACACAAACAACCTCAAGTTGCCCCCTCCCTCTCTGAAAATCCCCACAGATTTGAACAAATGGGAAAGCACAAGTACATTGTTTTAGATTCTGTATGCCAATTTGGCTAAATAAACATATATCTGTTGGCTACACTTCTTTGGGTTTAAGTGCACTAAACCCTTCTCTAGCAGCCTTGCAAAATCTGTTAGCATGACAAAGGCGTGATATTAGATGGCTAGCTATGATGAAAGAGGACCAAATCCCTTAGGAAAAATATACACAAGCATAGTGGTCTTTTTGACCAACATTCACTGACATGTAATGCAGACACAATCACAAACACAGACAGACAGACAGACACACACACACAACTGACAACCAAAACACACATACACATAACTGACAACCAAATTCTGCCCAATTATTTGCCATCAGCATACCTCTTTGGCCATTTCATTGCCACTGTGATGCTGCTCATAATCAGCATACTTCTTCCAGTAGCCATAGCAATAGGGAAAGTGCTTGAAGAAGGCATCAAACGCCTCACGGGTAGCAAATGTCTTGTCCTACACACAAGGAAGTCAAGTACACACAAGCTGAGAATAACAATCTTGATATGGCTAGCCAAGCAGTTCGATGAAAACTCACCTGAACACTCCTGCAACATACAGAATTACTTATGGCTAACTCATTACCTGTTGTTGCTTACTGCAGTACATGAAATTAGTGCCAATGGAACTCCATCCAAGAACACATGAAAATTCTTGTCAATGGACCTTTGTCCAATTTTGCATCAACATTTCCACACTGTTTTAGTTTAAGACGGCAATTATCGTGATGACCACAGAGACAGCTTGCGCAGTTATGGGCTTCTGGTGCCTACATATGCAATTATAGGTTGTTCACATTCTAACATAATATCTTGTTACATTAAAGATATAATAGACCCACAGCTGTTACATCATAACGATCCCAGACATGTTAACCCGACCAGGGCAACAGTAGTTAACTGTAAGAAAGGCATATGGCCCTTGCAATACTCGTGCAGGTGCCTTGGAAATGTTGAGATCAGGTTGCAATTACTTTTCGTCAGTTTGTCACATGCGCTTGAATATGTCAGGGCTTGTAGTATTCACTATTCTTAACTTTTCATTGCGTTTATCTGGTTGTGCCTGGGTATGTTGGTGTGAATCATCAAGGGGTGTGCCAAATTCCTTGACCAACGGCCATTACAATGAAATGTGACCTGCTTTAAACAGATCCAACGTGTCCGATACACCGGCTTACTTTGCTCTCAACTGTTCTGCTCTGCGAGGTGGAAAGTTACATGCGATCCAGTCCTTCGATACCACTAAGTGTAACGGGAGTGCGGATGTGTTTCTGTGCGGCTTATAAATGCCATAATTATGTCTGCATTGCCTTGCCCTTGCAATAAGCATTTGTGCAAAGGCTCGTTTCGCAACATCCATTTGTAAAATAATTCAGATATTGTCGTTTCAGCCCTAAATCAACCGTCCAGAGAAGCGAGGCTTACTTGCTGCTCCACAAGCTGCAGCAGCTTCACCCAGGTGTCAAAGTCACCGGGGTTTTCCTTCAGCGTTGCCCAACATAGCTGCTCTGGTGTTTCTACTTTCACAGTGTCCTCTTCCTCTTCGGCAACGCTCGCAGCCGGTGGCGGAGCTGCTAGGCTTCCTGTGGCGTCAGCCAGCTCAACTGTGTGATGAAAGGTAAAGAATATAATAAAACGAAAACGTTATTTTCAGAACTATCTAGAAGAACCCATAACTATAGATGAAACAACAAACGAAAACCGGCCTCAGAAGTAATTTCAAGTACTGGTAAGACTCTGCTATGGAGGTTCACCTCCGCACCTTCAACCTGAGATTTGTCCTCTGTGACCGTAGGTTCCGATCCCTGGTCCGCCATCTGCTGGGACGAATCAAAGAAAACGTCGGAACGCAACAATAACCTTTACCACGCGTCCCTAGAACCTTCTCCTGATTAATCAAAGCAAGCAGATGAAGCAGAAAGTTTGGATGAAATTTAGAACTTGGCTACGCGCGCGAAATGTCCTTCACACTGAGAAAGAAACTCCTCAAAACGTTCCGGAGCGCATACGCATGCGCAATTGAAGCTTAAATGGCGTTTGCAAAAATCGCGATCAAAGGCTGAAAGTGACCTTGACAACACTACGGAGGTATAGCAGTTCTACACTTCGTCTGTTAGTAGCTACGTTGGTCTACGCAAGCTAAGACCAGGGAGTCACTTCATTGTAGTGGAGAGAGGGACGGCTTCCGAGCCTCTAGTTGTGGCGGAAATTGAACTTGTTGATTCACTTTGTAGTGCTCGACCTCATAAAGACCTCCGTATACGATAAGCACAAGTGTACTTTGAGCACCAACCGCTTGAGGTGTAACGATGGTGTGCACTAAGTGTAAGCTTCTGATTGGGCTTGAACGGTGGTGCTCTTGCCAGTGCAGGACTGTGGCTGTGGTCACCGAAGGTAACTTTGGTTTGTAACTTGCGTTACAGGCGAGAAGAAACTTGGTCAAGTGGCATGTCCAGATACATGGAAGTCTGGCGCTCGCAACGTTGTTGGTAAGATGCTCTTTGTTGTACTCGTGCACGCGGAGGACTGCAAATGGGAAAGTTAGCAGACAATGGTGAAATGCACGAATACTTGAAGTCGTTGCTGTTGTTGAACAAAATGTAGGGAAACAAAATGAAGACCGGCTAGGGGATAGTATTGATAGTACAGCACACAGCCCGAAGAGGCAGTGTGTAAATTTGGAATGTCAGCAACAATAGAGGATAGTGTGTTCTGAGTGTGTTCTCTTTGCAGTTTTTTTTTTGTAGCAGTTATGCATTTTCCTCAGCGTAATAGGGCACTTTGTTAACAGGATCTGGCAGAAAGTTGGGAGAGAACAAATTGCTCGCTGGGAGAAAAACTAGGTAAGTCTTTCCTTGCCTGGGTCAGCTGCAGATCATAGGCCGAGTTTGGCACTTACAAACATATTCTGAACCTCTCGTAGAGTAAAGCCGGGCCTCTGATATTGTAATTTTGTAAAAAAAAGCGGTAGTCTTGTGGCATATAAAGCCGACCTAGACGACTCTCAGGCGCCTGGGGAAGATAAAGCTGTTCATAAACCAGTGTCAGGTTTTTCTGCATGTTTACTTTTATTATTTTATTTAGTGAACCGTGGTAAGACCTTTAACTGGAATACTTGGATAGAATTTGCCAGAGGTTGTTTTCTGAAACTCTCCAAGCAGCACTGAAGTTGTAGTAAAGTAGTATTATTTTAAAATTAATAAATAAGCTGAGGACATGGAATGTTCTTCAAATATCTCATCCACTATTGAGTTTCATTTCATTGTGTTTGCTGCACGTGGATGATTGTTTGAACAGGTTTCAACCATATGCACGCTTCGAGAAATGTCGTGTTTGTAAGCAGCCTGTCCACCAGAATGGCTCTAAGTACTGCCAAGGTCAGAAAGATTGGCATGATGTATTTAGTGTCTTAACTTGTGGACAATGTGGTTAAGATTGCCCTTCACATTAGACTCTACCATACTGGAATGGTTTAAGCAGTGTTTGTTAAACCATTTACATGATTTAGGCAGCAATATTAATTATTACCTGTTTTAAAGCAACACGATTGCAGTCACCAAACCATGGACATTGTTAGGGACAACTCTGAGTTCTTGTGTTCGAATTATTTTTAAGACTGACACAATCATCCTGCAGCTGTGTGATTTATCAACTGACAGTACACGATGACAAGAACTTAAAGAACACTAGGTGAAGGATTTGCATGTGTGTGGGAACAGGCTCTATTTTGAACTAAATGTTAATGACAAGATTGATCATGTTGTTTGTATACATTTGCTTTCGCAACATTAATTGTGTTTAATGGATTCTGTGTTGCTTTTTCCCTGTGCAACAGGATGTGCTTACAAGCTGGGTAAGTATGGTCTACACAATGTAGACCTGATCGTGTCATAGTTTTAAAACATTTTTTTTTTGCAAATGTACCATTTTTGCTAGTCAGTGACTTTTATGTTTTTGCAAGCGCTAATAGAATCCTGGTACACAGCATCACCAGTATTGCTGGAACAAAAAGATAATAAGTACTTATCAAAAGAGGGTTCTTACGATGTCAGTGAAAATGTTATCAGTTATTTAATTATTTTTTTTTTTGTTCTGAAGTAGTCTTGTGTCAGATTGTTATGTTGTGTCCTCGCTGAGCATTTGTTTCTTTTGGCAGATGGTTAATCTCGTAAACTTTTACACACCATACATGTATTAGGTTTTGCCTTTGTTGCTTTCAAGTCAATCTTGGAAGATTCTTTGAATGTTTGACTCACAGCTCTTTTCCAGCTCCTGAAACTTGCCCCCTCTGCTTTCTTGCAGGAATATGTGCTATGTGTGGCAAACAGATACTTGACACGAAAAACTACAAGCAGTCAGCCGTCTAATGTTCTGCCCAACCCCAATCTTATATACACAAACATTCTCATAAACAAATCATACTTGCAATTTTTTTCTAGACTACTCTTAATGGCTGTTGATATTGATGTATATAAATTGAAGTGGACATGGTCTGCCACAATGAGTTGTAAATGACTTGTACATATCATAATCATGTGAAGTAAACCAAAAAAATAGAGTACATGTATAGCATAGTGATGTGTCTGTGGTTATAAATGAATATGAACGGCCATGGGGATTTTCTGGTGAATGCTCTATCAGAAAAGTCAATATCAAAGTGAAAAAATATGCCAGTGTCCTGTTGTTGTTTTTCATACAAACTCTAGATCAAACTGCTTGATTTCATCAAAATGCTGGTTCCACTTGTTCATATAGTCGCTAAGCGCTCTCCTTGTAGGTGCCTGAGGAAAAAATGAGAAAGAAGAGTACTCAATATTATTGTTTGTTAAGTCTAGATTACACGTGTTTACTTGCATCCAATACTTCCACCGTGACTGAAAGATGGAGTCCTCACATGCCCACTGACCACGCTGGAGGCCAGACATGTGCAGTGCTGCCAACTTTTTATTGCTGAAAATCAGACATGGTAAAAAAAAATTTCTCTTGGCCAGGGTGTGACTCTTTCGTTGCCGTGATAACCAAGCACGTGCAGAGTCATGGTGGCAGCCAAATATAATATGTATGTACACCCAACATTGCAGGGGCTGCTATCCCTGATGATTTACTGTACAAAGTATGAAAAAAAAAATGACTATTGGACAACCGAGGATTTTTTGGACAACCAACTGCATCGGATAAGGCATCAAATTTCAGACACCATCCAAAAATCGGACGAGTTGGCAGCACTGCATGTGGTATAATTATAATAAAGCAATGTCCCACAACCCAACCAGCACGATTTTATGGGACTGTCCCTGCTACCAAAGACTCCTAGCCACAGTGTTTTAACTTCAGAGCATCAAATGGCTCTTCTGTGACTTGTCAGCCTGGGCTGACAAGCAACTGGCATACCCTACAGTACCCCAGCTTAGACTGTGAAGCTGTCAACATAAATGTAACTGTTGAACTTTTTCATCTGCAAAATGCTCACACAATCTGACATGAAGTTCTTTTGTTTCACAGTGCATACATTCCCGCTTGGACAATAGTTCAAGTCACTTACACATAAACCAATGTTATGTTTGCAACAGGCAAATATTTATTATTAATTTTTGTTGCACAAAGCACACAAGAGAGATGAAGCACCACTCGAATCAAAGGAATGATACTACACATGCGTATGTGGAGTAAGAAATGTGATCATATTCCGTAGTATCATAGTATGCTCCATACTAACACATCACGCCTCTTCAAGATAACACTTGACAAATAGCAGAAAAGGAAATGAGCAGTGTTATCTGACAACTAAAAAAAATGAAAGAAAGACCATTGGGGAAAGAAAACACACTTCGTAAGATTGACCGTGGTGTGATGAAATGTTCAAACGCTCTGGTATCCTCCTGGGGCAATGACTTTGCCAAGGCATTGTTGATGAGACAACAGATAGTGGGGGTGGCTGATCAGCTGGTCGAACAGAGATCGGGGGAACAAATGGGTGAAGAAACCGACAGTTTCTCCATAGAGCACAGCTACTGGTGAGTTTGATATAGTGGTCCCTGTGGTAACTGATAGCCACAATTATATTACCATGACAACACCAGCATTTCGTTCTTGGATCCTGGATGTCTACGTGTTTGCCAAGCGTCAGGCCAGGCAGGGAGCAGCCAGAAGCTGGAGACAGTGAAGTGTTACCAGTACAAACATTGTGGTCAATCATGTCAGCTTGCTGTTGCCAATCTTCCACAAGGCAATGATGAGCAATTCCAAAAAGGCAAGAAATCTGTGCAAGGTAAACTAAGGACCACCAACAGTGTGCAAAACAGATAGGACACTAATATCTGAAAACCAATGGCAAAGCACAACAATGACATCTCTTGTGAAGGTTGTGCAACCAGTGCAAGTAACACAAGGCCAGCCAGTGAGGCAATATGCATAGACTAAGAAGTCGTGACCTTGGCAGATGAACAAGTCTGCACTGGTATACTCAAATGGCAAAGATGGCTGGCGGTCATTCATCAGAGCCTCTTTCAGAAGAAACGGCTGTCCTTCGCAACAGGCGGGGCAAGAGGAAACAAACTGGTGGATGTCCTTCATCAAACGGGGCCAGAAATGGTCTGCTGAGCACGGGCCTTAGTTTGAACAAGACCTTGATGTGCAGCATGGACGTCTTTAATGACTTGAGGACAAAGTGTGACAGGGTCAACAACATGGTTGCCCTTCTGGATCAGATTGTTATTCACAGACAGATGTTCTCAACCATTCCAAAATGGGCGGAGGGGGGCTGGTAGGTCTTTCTAGGCCGGTGGAAAGCTGTTCTGAATGAAGCCGTAAAAGGTCTGATAGTCCGTGTCAGCCAATGCAGTGTCTTTCCATTGCAGAATGGAGGTTGATTAGCCCATCTTCATCGTGTTGCAGACAAGTCCTAATACTGTGAGAGGACAGCATTGGGTCTTCACCAAACTGCTCATCCACACAGGGAATGGTGGTTGGGTTTCTTGATAAAGTGTTGGCAAAGGCATTTGCACTGCCTTATCTCCACAAGGCATGTATCTGAAATCCTCACAGCTATAGCATTAAATGGAGAAGCCGTGGATTATCAATCTGATCAAGCGTGTACGAGTCGATAATTGGTACCAAAGGTCGATGATCAATGATCAGTTGGAACGGAACGCCAGAGCAGTAGAGTTTGCACTTTTGGATGCCCAAACAACTGCTAGAAGGTCTAGCTCAATGACGGTGTAATGACCTTTGATGTCAGAGAGGTAACGGCTCCCACAGTGACTGAGTTTCTATGTGTCAGCCTGTTTCTGCCACAGAACGAAACCAAGACCATTGAGGAATGACAAATCAGTTTCCAGTTCTTGTCAAAACTGGAAGTAAGACAAGTTACACAATAATGAAAGCTCATCTTTAACACTGTCAAACACAGCATTGTGATCTCAGGTCCAAATAAAATTAGTTGGACATCTTCAGTAGACCACAGAGGGGGTCTGTGAGCTCAGTCAGTCATTGTGTAAACTCAGCACATTGGCTGATGAGGCCAATGAACGTACAGAGGTCGGTGCGGTTGGATGGAGGTGGGAAGTCACGAATGGCAGTGACCTTCATGTCATTAATAACCCAACCTTCACTGTCAAGTCAATATCCGCAGAATTCCACTTCAGGTACAGCGAAGACAAACTTCTTGGCACTCATTCTAATGCCACTCACTCAGGCTTGTAGGAGGATGTCACAGACATGTTCAACATGAGAACTTAGATTGTTGTTGTAGACCAAACAATTATCCAAAACCTTACGAAAGTTTGGCATGTTTGAAAAGGAAACGTCAGTCCTACAATCGAACTCATCAACAGCAGAAATAAGGCCTTGCAGGTTGCTTGGATACCAGTCCTGGGGGGGGGGGG
>JAOWAW010189060.1:0-18875 GCA_028565695.1 Nicola tetela
TGTGTGTGTGTGTGTGTGTGTGTGTGTGTGTGTGTGTGTGTGTGTGTGCATTGCTGACAGCTTACTTCAGCAAACATTGAACTAGATGAACTGCGTAACACGGTATCCACTCTCACGGATGAGAAAGATTCTCTCAAGCGTCAACTGGAGGATGTTCGTCATCAGTTATCAGTTGTTGAAGAGAATGTACCAAAGCAGTCAGCCATCTCACGTGCAGAGGCCAAGGTACACGAACAAAATACTCTCACCTCTCCACTCTGTGTTTCCATTCTCTCTCATTGTCAGTCGTCTTTCCAAATCTTTCCCAAACTGTGTTAGCTTTCCTTTCACTGTCTCTCCCTCTCTCACACACACACACTCGCTCATCCTGCAGGCATGCCTCATTGTAAATGGCAATGGTGAACAGTGGCTAAAAGTGATAGTGAGTGTGTTTGTCAAGAATTTATTCTTGTGATCAGAGGTTTCGTTGGGAGTACTTCTGATTTTTCATGTTATTTTTTTTTCTCATTTAGATGCGTGAGATGGAAGAGAAATACCAAATGGAATGCGCACTGACTCATCGACACGAGGTAAAGAGACGGCCAGAATGTTTCACTTCTCTGTAATCATGGTAATGACCCATGGTGGCCAGTTGAAGAGTATGTTGAGAGGCTTGTAATTTTATCATCTGTCTCTTGTGCATTATGTTGGTTTGTTCCCAATAAGTAATTGAGCTTCTTGCTCAGAACTTCAGAAGGGTCTCTCTCTCTCTCTCTCTCTCTCTCTCTGCTTGTTGTGTGTTGCCTAGGTGACCATCAACCGCTTAAAGGAGAACATTGAGAGGCTTCAGTCACGCCAGGTGTCGCCGGTTGGACAGAATAACTTCAGGTACAAATGTTACCATGGTTACATTGCCATATGTGAAGTACTCACAATAAATACAAATACAATTGCCCTCTAGCCCAGACATGCATGTGTTTGTCTTTTTTATCAAGGTCTCGCCGAGATGCTGATTTGCGTGAGGTTGTGGCTGAAGCAGAAAGGAAAGAAGCTGAGGCTTCAGCAAAGTGCAGAATTGCTGTAAGTGAATTCTTCACAAGGATTTCTGAGCAGCTCTCATAGTGCTGTATGCAGCACTGCCACCTTTTTATCGCTGAAAATCAGACATAGTGAAGTTTTTCCATAGACCTGAACGTGACTCTTGTGTTGCTATGATAACCAAGCATTTCTTGTGGCAGAGTCACACTGGCGGCCACATATACACTATATTACTGGGGTGGCACCGCTACCTCTGACGATTTACTGCACAACATATGGAAAAAAATGACTATCAGACAACCCATGATTTTTCAGACAAAACGGCATCAGATGGACAATCAGACAAGGCATAAAATTTCGGACACTCTGAAAAATCGGACAAGTTGGCAGCACCGTGTGTGGTAGCTATGTCAAATTGATTCTGCGTTCACAGTTTCCTCCCTTTTGATGGCTGGCTGTGACTTACTAAATCTCTAACCAGCACTCCTATGAATTCTCCTACTAGGGTTGGAGGTATTTCATCATGGATTGCAGAATTGTTTCATCTGTCTATGATGGAGATGTTGACCTGTAATGTTTCGTATTTGAACAGGAGGCAGCTCGCACTGAGCTAGAGGCTGACTTAGAATCGGCACAGAATGAGCTGGAGCAGGCACGTAAGCGAATTCGCACATTACAGAGAACACTCGACCTTTCAGATGATGATTTTGAAGGCTCTGACCTAAGTGATGGCAGCAGTGATGGAGAGAGAAAATACAGTTACTTGGCAACAACGCACCGCGCCACTTCAAGCTCGCGCACTCGCCATTATTCATCCGATGAAGATGTAACCACTCACAAACACTATCGCTATGCTGACAATGATGATGATGATTTGCGTACTCGTTCAAGAACAAGTCACCCAGGCAACGATAGCAAACCATCATGGCGGAGACACTTCTCATCAGATGATGAGTACCAGCCTGCACGTCGAAGGTACGACCTGTCAGATGACGATGACAGTCCACCTCGCAGGCGTCACCAATCCAGAGATAGCAGTGCGCGAAGTTCATCCCGCCATCGCTATTTATCAGATGATGCTGATGACATCAATGGCCATTACTCTTAACATGCACATGCTTGTTGAGTTCTTTCTTTTTCTGTCTGCCCTGTGCTCTTTCTTTGTTTCTCTCTCGATTTCAGAAGTCCTTTGTGTTGTGGAGAATTTTATCCGTTTTGTTGCTTCAGAATCTTTGTCATGTTTTCCCTATTCCAGTGTAATAGCAGTAGGCACATTTTTAAAAATTTCTACATGTGCTGTATCGTAAGAGTTTTTTTGAGGGATGAATCGAGAACTAACCACATTGCAATTTCCCATCAGATTTCAAACAGCAAAACATGAGGAAGACTTTTTTTGTCATAATAACCATCAACAGAACTTCACTGTCATTGATCTACTGTCATCTTTTAGAAAACATGCAGTTGGTGACTAGTTTGTGTGAAGGGGGCAAGAGGAAGGGAGTGATAAGCAAGAGCTAGAGAGGAGGATTATAGGGATTCTTCAGGTTGTGTTTTCAACTGAGACCACCCTGGTCTCAGTGAAAAATCACAAATTCCAGCTCACCACCTGCTGTAAGTGAAAAATGAAAATTTCCAGCTCAAAACCCTCTCGTATCAGTGATGAATCACAATTTCCAGCTCACCACCCAAACATCAGTGAAAAATGAGAATTTCCAGCTCATGACCCTCATACTAGTATCAGTGAAATATCACAATTTCCAGCTGAACACCTGATATCACTGAAAAGTGACATCTTCCAGTTCACCACCCCAATCTCAGTAGAAAATCACAAATTCCAGCTCAAAACCCCAAGAGCAGTAAAAAAATCACAAAATCCATCTCACCAAAATGATCTCAGTGAAAGATCACAATTCCAGCTCAACACCCAGGTATCACCAAAAAACCACAGCTTGAGTCCCAACTCACTACACTCAGCAAAAAAATCAGAAATTCCAGGTCACTGCGCCCATTTCAGTGGGAACTACAAATTCCAGCTCACTACCATGGTATCAGTGAAAAACCACACTTTCCAGTTCACCATTTCTCCGAGTGAAAGATTACAATTTTCCGCTCACCACCAGCTAATGTCAGTTACTCACTATCAGTGAAAAATCAGAATTTTCAGCTCACCATCCTAATGTCAGTTACTCACTACCAGTGAAAAGTGATGATTAACCAGTACTTCTCTGTGAAAAATCAGAATTTTCAGCTCACTGTCCTAATGTCAGTTACTATCAGTGAAAAATCAGAATTTTCAGCTCACCATCCTGATGTCAGTTGATAAATTACAAATTCCAGCTTACCACCAAAAAAAGTAACAATCTTCAGATCACAGCTCTATCAGGAAAGAATCGCAATTTCCAGGTTACTGCCCTGGTCTCACTGAAAAATCACAAAATCCAAGGCACCACCCTGGTATCAGTGAAAATCACAGCACACTGCCCTGATCTTAGAGAAAAAAAATAACAAATTCCAGGTCACCACTCAAGTATCAGTGAAAAATAACGATTTTTAGCTCACAGCCCTTTATCAGGGAGAAAATCACAATTTCCACCTCCCCACCCTGGCTCAGTGAAAAATTAGAAAATCTAGCTCAATGTATTGGCCTCAGAGAAAAATCACAATTTTCAGCTCACCACTTGGATATCAATGGAAATTTACAAATTCTAGCAATCTAGTACTAGCAGACTACCTTCATTTAGTAAATAATCACAATTTCCAGGTCTCTGCTAGTAAAAATCACAAAATTTCAGTTCACCACCTGATATCACTGGAAAATCACAAATTCCTGCTCAAACCCCAGTATCAGTCAAAAATCACAATTTCCAGCTCACGATCCTAATCTCAGTGAAAAATCAGAAATTCCAGCTCACCACCCCAATGTCAGTGAAAAATTACAATTTACAGCTTACTGTTCTGGTCTGTGATGGTAGAAAATCACAAGTCCCAGGTCTGCTTTGGTCTCTAACAGTTTCCAGCTCACCACCCCAGTATCTTATTAGAGAAAAACACAATTCCTAGATCACCACCTCAGTAATAGCAACAAAAATCGCATTCTCCAGCTCACCACTCTCATATCAGTGAAAAAATCACAATTTCTAGATCATCACACCAATTTAAGTGAATATTCACAATATCCAACTCACCACCCTGGTGTTGTTGACAAATCACACCCTCATATCAGTGAAAATTCAAAAATTTCCAGCCCCCACTCTTGGATCAGTGAAAAATCATCATGACTTCAGCATGATCATCCCTTCAGTCTGAGACTTTCTTTATCCAAACACTAAATTCAGAACGTTTTTTTTTTTAATTCTCTGAAATTGATGAAGATGACTCAAGAAGAGCTGTGTAACACACTCCAGCAAACTCAATCAAAACATTTTGCAGTTCTGTGTTTTAATGTGCTTCAGTTTGGATATAAATATTTGAACAGTACAAGTCAAGTTTTGACATAAGTCTATCTCTGTACTGCAAGTAGTTCTCTTCTGTGTGTTCCAGAGCTGATTTACAGATTTTATCAGGATAATCATAAAGTTAATCATAAATTTAATTGTGTATTTCCAGTTCATTTTGTCAAAGCTAGTTTTGTTGAAAGGTGCAATGGATTTTGAAGTTCAGCAGAAACCTTGAAGGTCTGTGTTCAAGCAATCCACATGCTGCAAGTTGTTTCTATGCGGAGGGCAATTCGTTTGTGGTATGCGTGTGTGTGCACACGCACGTGCGCGCATGCATGCATGCATGCATGCATGTGTGCGGATGAGTGACGTGAGCATGTGTATGTGCGAGTGTCAATAAAGACTAATCTTCACATGTGTTTGAGGTGCATGCATCACCTCTTTAGTACTCATCGTGGAGATCCTCAAGCAAGTCGCCAACACAATCATGCCTCTGTATCGACACCAGTGCACTGAAAAGTTTGACAAGTGTCAAGTGCTGATGATCTTCAAGATACCGCAGTAGCAGCTCAGCTGGGTTCTCTGAGCTGAAATGAAACCTATTGATCTGTGAGACCGGTACTTGAAAATATTGAGCAAGATCATGCCAAGACTTCTGGCCTTGCAGGCAACCATTTGAAAGGCTATGGACAAGCTCATCACGTCTGTCACCTGTGAGCACACACGAGATGCTGTTGAAGATCAGAAGAGACTTTGGGTTCTCCGGGAAATCATGCAGCACGCGACCATCGCAGAGTGCGGCATAAATTTCTTCAGAGTAGGCATGAACCTCGACACTGTTGCTATGCTCGGCAGACCGTTGGATTTCCCGTGAGCTGAGCAGGGATTGTGTGATCACATGATCATGCATTTGCAAGTAACGCTGCATCACGCTGTACACCAAATCTCGCAGCTCTACCAACCGGCGTCTCATTGTGCGATAACGATGTTTCTCACCACGTACAAGAATGTCAATTGATCCACAGTCTTTGGACAACCTGACCAGAGCCTCGGTGTTTTTTCCTGGCAGCTTGAACCCGCCAGGACTCCACATTGATGGCATGAAAGGTGACACACATGTGCTTGCTTCACCACACTGCCTCAGGGCCTCAGCTTGCAGTTCAACTGTAAATGGTGCAGTGAAAACTATTGGAGGGTTGCACTGTACACGGCGTCCTGCATAACACTGAAGGGCACCATCCTTACTCCACACTGCAGGTGGATGAGTTTGCTGCAAGACAGATGGAATGAAAAGGTGACCATTGCCCACTGGAACAGCTAAGCGAAAGTGAAGTAGGACACGCCAGGCCAGGTGACTCTGTTTGGGGTAGATTTTCTCAAGGTCGTTGAGAGTGAACAAGCCTGTCTCAGCACTGTGGCACCCAGCATTTGTACGACACTGGACCAGAATCTCGAAAGGGACCAATGGGTTGAGGAGGATGTAGCCACCTTGATCGCTAGGAATGTACAAGCACTGTAATGGAGAAAAAAACATAGAAGATTATTGAAAATGCCAAATACTTACTGCCTTTACCTTTCTTACTGAAACTGAAGAAGAAAGTATGAACATAAGGTGTGTTTAGCTGATGTTCTCTGGCATAGATATCCGCACGTGTGTCTCTCACCTCATTTGCATCATGCAGGAAAGTGGCCACACTTTGAAGTGTGCAGTCATCACATTCAACAGCAGGCACCTCACAAACTCTCTGTCTGAAATGTACCCAGTCAAGCACAGAAATGCCGCAGGCATTGTGGTCTTCCTGCTCAACGCGAAGGCAATCAATCATCTTCTGAACTTTCAGGCAGACCGAAGGATAGAGACCATGTTCCTGCAAGACCCATTGAAACACAAAGAAATATGTTTGACTTTTGACCATTAGGAAGCTACAGATGGCATCACAGAAGATCATTGCACATTCGAATAGGAGAAATCTTCCAACTGCAAACAACACAGACAGTGTTGTATGTGTAGTCCTAAAATCTACAGACTTCAATGGAGTCTGTCTGCAGACCATTCAAATGCTGAAGTCAGTGTCAACAACATAGATCAAGTTTATAACCTGACAGGAAAATAACCCCCAGACTTCACATGCACCACTCTGGATTTATCGTTACCTGTTCAGTGTTCATCACCAGAGACAACAGTACCTGAATAATTATCTTGTGTGCAGAGAGCAGTGCCTTCTTAAACTCCCCATGAGCTCCTCTGTCCTTGGATGTCTCAGTGAGAGACGGCAGCACAAACAGCTCAGCACAAACATCAACTTGTCCATCAAACTGATCTCGTATTTCCTTCAAAAGCCTCTTGTGTGGGCGACAAGCCACACCACGGGCAAAATTGCAGCCACCAGCAGAGCATGCATCTTCACCAAGAACAAGAAATGCAATTGGTGACAACTTGGATCCGGCATGTTTGAAAGCTGCTATTCCAACCAAACTACGCTTCACTGTCATCTTCTGTTTTTCCATTGGAAGGTTGGTGTCAGGGCAAATTGAAGGCACTTGAAGGACAAACACTGCACTGTCAGTTGAGCTGTGGAACTGCCAGTGTAGACCACGGAGCTCATTGCAGCTGTGCACACGGAAATCACGGCGTGATGAGTTATCATCTTGCAGAGACCGGACTTTGCTTGAAGAGCTGCTCGGCTTACTTGCCAATGGTTCATGAAAAATGCTGTCCAGAAGTTTCGTGTTAGGCTGGTGAACAAAGCAGTTGTTTCCTGGTGATGGTGTCAGCCAGTAAAGCAGTACCCATGGCAATGTAACAGTACCAGTATCATTCAGCAATTTGGCACGCTTCCAGCGCTGCAGAAACAGACATGGCAACCATCTAAACACAAGAGAACGGTCCGTGCTAGTAGAAAAGTAAGTTATAACTAACCAGAATTTTTCTTCCTTATCACCAGCTGCGCATTAGGCCACATACAGCAGGCTTAAGGAGTATCCAGCAAACTAAAAGCCACAGGCAGGATTCAAATCAATCCAGCCCAGTCCTAGCAGAAGAAACTGTCTGGATATACATGTATGATTTCTCACAACATGTTAATTACACAACATCAGACCAGCTTTGAGGCACTGAGCACTCAATTTCAACTCCAGATTATGTACCTGCCAGGTTTAATATTAACAACAAAATATAGTAAAGGCTGGGCATTGAAGTAGAGTACCAGTAATGATAGACTTTGGAAAGTATATGAAGAAAATGACCAACCTTGAACAAGTCTTGCAGTTGAGGCTGATTTACTGCACATTGCTCAGCTGTCTTCCCATCCTGAACACACAGGCAACAGAATGATGGTACTTTGTGGAGCTGTGGCCAGCCATGGTGATCGTGGACGGCTTAACAGAAAGTGCAACATCGGACACTACGAAGCACGACACTAGTAGGTAGATCCACCTAAATTTTTTTGTAGTAGGTGTAGTCTACATGCATGTGCTGTGGCTTGACTGAGTTGGGATGTGTGCGTGTGATTGTGAGTGCGTGGGCATGCAGCTGCAATGCTGCAGACATGCAACACATTTAAGTATGTAAGGTTAGACTACACCAAAAGATCTGATGCAACATGATACACATAGCACAACCACCCACAATCATATCCCACCAGCTAGATGGGGCCCAGCAACCATTGGGGGCCAACAAGAAAATTGCCACATATGAGAGACAGCAGTTGACCTTTGCATATACAGCCCTATCTTGGTGGAAGAAACCTGCGTTAAAAGTAATGGAACTACATCGATTGCAGCATGCAAGCTTACTAGCAAGTTTCTACGGTACAAAAGAGAAGGCCTCCTTCTCTTTCTTGTGAGGCAAATGCAAAATGGAAACTGTTGATTGAAACAAATATTTTGGGTGGGAACAATAGAGCAGGTATATGTGCTTTTAGCCCTCAATATAATTAGTGAACAAAGCTTCTCTCACTATGCAGGCCTTCTTCAACAAATCAAGCTCAGCTCAAAATTGACTGCATTCCTGGGAAGAATAAAGAAAGACTAAACAGGGGCTTATTACAGTGAGCCTATGGTAGCCCTTGGGGAGATAGAAAGGAAAGGACAGGAAGACATTTCTAGGTGGTCTTCCATTCTGCAAACTTCCCAGAAAATCCAGAAAAACAGAGCCAACAAAACAACCTGGGAGGGTGGTGCTGAGCACAGAATTCTATTTTTCACACAAAAGCTGTATGATGTGGCAGCTTTTACTCTATGTCTGTAGCTTCAGCCCAAATTGCCCAGGAATAGCTGAGCAAAATCACCCAAAATAAAGTATGGAGCCAGTGGGATTAAACTAGCACAGCATCATCCACATAATTACATCCACTGCTATGCCATTCCTTCACAACTATGATGTCACTATGATGTCAGTGACAAGCTCACCCAAACAATCCATTTCATCATTCTTTTATGGCTACTCGCTACATGCATTAATTTGCACCTGAAAGGGAGCTTCAAGTAATTGACACTTATATACATGTACCTTGTTCAAGAGTTCAGGGTTAATCTCTTCGCAGGAAAGAAGCCATTCCACAGACGAGGTGGCATTCGTGCGAACTGCTAAGTGAAGTGCAGTATCTCCTGGATCATCTGGAAGAAGCTGAACAACAAGAAAGGGAAGGTGAGTGAGATAAAACAACAAGAAAGGGGAGGTAAGTGAGATAAAACAAGCAAACAATGTGCATGAGGTACTAGATGAGGTACAAGATGAGGTACTAAGTGAGATACAAGATGGGGTAGCAGATGAGGTACTACATGTTGCAGCTACTAGTATGAATCTTTTCTTTAGAATAAAAATGATGAACAAGAAAACTAACACGTTCAGCTTCCTGCCACTATCAACATTCAGTCATATGTAAGCAGTAAATTGGAGTCACTTATCGATACTGTAAAACAACATTATTTCGGCCTTGTTTAACTTTCATCTTTTTTCAGCCCTATGTCCAGAGACTAAACATTAATGGATGATTTCCGCCACCACGCAAAGCTCCTGCAATGCCGCAATAAAGAGCCAAAAATAAAATGGAGACCGAAAAGTTCACAGCAGGTTGAAACTTGTCTAGGCTGAGATTTTGTTGATTTACAGTACATTAACTTTGTCTAAGAAGGAAGTGTGCTTATCTTCTCAATTACTTGAACGTTTTTTCCACTCTACATGATTGTTGTCACAATTGGTGTCTCGCAGTTGTTCATATAACGAATGGATAGGAAGGTGTGGCAACAGTGGCTCCACTGTTTGTCAATCATCCTTCATGATCAGATTTAAAAAAAAAAACCAGGTCTAAGCTAACACCAACACACATACATCAGCATGGACAACAGCTAGGATAACCCAAATTTTTACAGCTTTGCTGAACTTCTGATGAGATCAATGTTAGTGAGATGTTGGTGGTGTGTAGCTGTGGTGCATAATGCTCTAACAGCACACCCTGCACACCCTAAAGTATATTACACAGACAATGCCCACCATCAAGCGTTTTAGTGTAAGGATTAAGGTGACTGCATGCGGTCCTGGTATCACTTCACCCATACAAAGACAGTCCCTATCAAATCGACTGAACTCTTGTATTGGCCTAAGCATAGTGACACTACACCTAGGTGAACATCTCACCAGTTGGGCAAGTGCCCTATTACAGCAAATTAATGGGTTGTTTAACTGATATACACATGAATAAAGACCAACAAACACATGTA
This sequence comes from Nicola tetela, assembly GCA_028565695.1. Classification (NCBI taxonomy): domain Eukaryota; kingdom Metazoa; phylum Porifera; class Calcarea; order Clathrinida; family Clathrinidae; genus Nicola; species Nicola tetela. The sequence goes on from JAOWAW010189060.1 coordinate 10,176, forward strand.
TGGAATATAGTAGTAGCTAGTTAACATTTTGCACAAGAGCACGTACCGCTGCTGGTGCGTTGATGACCGATGATCGACATCTCTCCTCAGTGTGTATTAGCAGCTCCTGCATGACTTCTGGCCGACCTTGAAAGGCTGCAACGTGGAACGGTGTGAAGTTCTCCTGCAGACACAAATGCGGAAGGAGTGTGTTTCGCCGTCAAAGGTATGGTCTTAGCCATAACATACTATTTAATAGTTTGAATTTGTTGAGGATTCTTGCTGACAAACCCTAGCTCTGAACCCACCAGGCAGGTTGACACAGCCCATATAAGACAAAATCTACATGTAGTTCACAGATTACACAGGAATAAGACATGAATAACAAAACATCACTGAAGTTCAGTAGAGAAAGAGAAAGAGAAGTAGAGAGAGTAATGGTAAAGTCTGAGAAGATTGTACTTTGTCCTTCATTTCATTCAGAAGACAACTGCAAACGCATGCAAGTTCCCTGATGCAGTCCAACAACACCTCTCGTGCGCAGATAGCTGCGTGCAGTGGAGTTTGTCCATACTGGAATGAGTAACGGAACACAACAACAAGAATCACCATGACAACCGCAGCATATAACTACATGTATGTTACCATAACAACTCCAGCAAGAAAAAGAGAGAACAAGAGAGAGAGAGAGGGTGGAAGAAACAGTGAGAGATAAAGAGAAAGATAGAGGGAAAGATAGGCAGATAGATGGCTAAGGAGTCCACCTTGTTTTTCTTCAGGACGTCAGCGTTTGCCTTCAGCAAACACTGCACCATCCTCAACACCATTGTGCCATCAGAACAACGAACGGCGACATGCAGTGCACTGTCACCATTCTGAGCAGAAACGACAAAAAAGAAGAAAAGAAAAGGTATGAATAACCAGTACCTCTCTGTGTATAACCAGTCCCTCTCTGTGTGTAACCAGTCCTTCTCTGTGTATGACCAGTACCTCTCCATGTCTACTTCAAGTGCACCAGACAGCAATTAAAGGGTAGCTTACGTTATCCACTGCATTAACATCAATCTGCCTTGCACAGAGAGATATCACAGCATCGACCAATCCTCGCTGGCATGCCACATGAAGAGCTGTCATTCCATCATCCTATATGGATGCACAAACATGACCTTATATGGAGACACAAACATGCTCAAATTTCAACACAATCATTACACATAAACGTCCAAAGCATCAACTTGAGACGGTTATCTCACTTTTAGCAGCTAGTTTCCAACAAGTGTAAGTTAGAGAGTTACAAAATATGACTTGCCAGTTGACAGGTGATGTCTTCAAATGACACTGCATCGAGAATGCACTTCACGCTTCGCGGATCACATGCTGACAGCTTTTGCGGCACAGAGAAACTGGCAGCTCCTGACCAGACAAGATGGATACAATTTACAACTCACATCCACTGACTTATTTCTTCAACTGAAAAGAAATCAACTAACGGCACTTCTGTTCATCTCATAGAGACAGATTTTATTACTAGGATACAATGATAGACTGAAGGTATGTCTTCAAAAGACAAGTCAAATCGCATTCTGGAGGTTAGACAATATGTTTCATACAAGTTGGTGGCAAGTAGCCAGCAACATTAGGATTTAATGTGTGTATGGCGTATGACAAGATGACTGTTCCTCCTTTCTACATGCACAGACATTCTTTTCATGAACTGAAGGTACATAGTCACACACTCACTGCTGCGCTGTCTTGGCTGCTCGTCACTATTCGACTTGCAAGATGCCCAAAATGAAATCTCCGTTGCATTCCTCATAACTTCAACCACACTTGCTGGGATGAGACCGGTTCCATGGCAGACAATCCCAAGCCAACAATTGCTTTGGTCTTCAACTTCAAAGGCAAAGAGTTCTTGACCTTTGCAAAGGCTGATAGCGTCTTTGTTGAGTGCCATGTATGACTCTCGTGCACGGCAGTGAAGTACTGTAACACACACTTTTAATGTTGGACTTAACAACCACAAAGGTTAATCTTTATACACTACACAGGGGCCACATGTGCATACTCTTCAAGATCAATGTTGTACAAACCTGCAGTGATCAGTCATTAGAGCATTCGTGTGCAATATGAAAGACCCCGGCTTCAATACCTAGTAGCATTACCTGAATTTTCCCTTTCTTCTGGTCCAGTTTCAGTGCTTCTTTCTTATGACCAGTGTTAAGTTTCACTTCTGAAACTGTAAATCACTGAATAACTCAGGTCATACACATGTCACACTAGCAACAACATGTTTGCAACATGCAGTAAGAACCAGAACCAAAAACCAACTACAGCAACAAAAACTATACACACGCATGTGAGTGCAATCATGTCGCAGTGCAGCACGTTGCAATGCAACAACATACCAAATATAGCTATCATAACATGTAGGTCATCCTGACACATCAACACGACACTACAACCGGTGAACTGGGATGGTATTATGATTGTAATAACCCGGTCAGACCTCTAACCCAGTCAGGATCATGCTTTCCTCAATAATTCACTGTTCATTGCTTTGTTTCACATTCCACGTGCAAGGCACGCAGATTAGCACACAATTTTATCACACTACAATGTATATGGGTACATATTTATCACACTACAATGTATACTGGTAGATGTATGGGTAGGCCTACATATTTATCACACTACAATGTATACTGGTAGATGTATGGGTAGGCCTACATATTTATCACACTACAATGTACACTGGTAGATGCATGGGTACACATAAATGCAACAATGAGCATTCACTCACGTTGAGAGTCATGTGACAATTCATACTTCTGCACAGCCGCAAACAGATCCTCACGCAGAGATGGTGGTTTGCCAAGTGCAAGAAGCCAATCCCAGCTAGTGATACTGATGCTTGATGTTTCATAAGCCGACCCTTCGACTTCCGCTTGCTCGGTAAACCGTTTGGGTAGCACCACCAGTTTCCCCTCTCTAGTATGTACAAGAAGCCAGTCATTGTGTTCTCTCAGACATGTCACACAGCAGCCTTTGTTCAAAAGAACATCCATTGTTTCGTCAGCTGTTGTTGTCTTCATTTTGCGCATAACAATCGTTTGCTTGGCAGCTTCATCGGTCACCTCTTGTACGTCTGTCAAGAGAACACAATAGAAAACCAAACAGGGGCATTGAGCTTAGTTGACAATCACTCAGCCATCAAGGCAAACAACAGCATGACACATAAGGATGCTTTTGCATTCACTGCTGCATTAACAAAGTGTATTTACACACACTGGGCTATACAGACAACTAATTATTGTTATATCTTGATGTGGATTTAGAGTGCCTGATATGATCAATGCAGCTCATGGTGTACACACCGAGTGTCTGAACACTCTCAGGTGTGGTCATGATAGCACCTGAAAAAGCTTACAACTGCATACATGTACCCTATACAACTGAAGACCCAGCGTGATCATGATAGCACCTGAAAAAGCTTACAACTGCATACATGTACCCTATACAACTGAAGACTCTCAGCAACACAACCGCCTGTTGGAATATTAGTACCCAAGGCTTTTAATTAATCAAACTTTCATTTTTTGGGGTTATATTAAAGCTTTCCTTGCTCCTCCTACCGGCATCAGAAAGATTCCCAAAGGCATCCCTGTTTGGATTAACCTCCTCCACATATGACCCTGGAAACCAGCCAAGTTGGCCGTTGTGCCAACCAATCCACCACTCCCTGCAGCTGTTGGCATCTAAGCGCTTGTCAATAATTTCAATCGTGTCACCAGCCAAGAAACTGAGATGAAGATTTCTGCTTGTGTGGTAGTTGAACAAAGCCTTGGCCAGGCCGAGTCTTTCCTGGCAATCTTTACACATCAAAATAAATCAAAATTTTAGTTAGCCATGAGACAGCAATAGATTGTCTATCCCACACTAGGAGTGTTACTAAGGCAGCCTACTACTGAAGTGTTTTGGAGAGGTCTGAGAGAAGTCTTCTGTGGGAGTCTGCACTGTCCTCTGATACTGAAGGAAAGTTTGAAATGAGACACCTATGAAAAGGCCTGTTAGAACAGCATCTCAAGTAAAAATACATGACCAATTAGTTTATTTGCACAAGGTCAAAATCCAAATGCTGCTGGTCGACTGCTTCCCATGCAAGATTTGCAACTATATACCAGCAATGTGAGCACACGCACACGCACGCACACACGCACACACACACATGCATACACTGTATAATTGTGGTTGGAACCCTCATCAACCCTCACAGGCCTGACTCATTTGAAAATATTACACAGTAACATCCCAGTGCAACATGTATGAGGAAGGGCAGCTGCACAGTACACTGTGAATCAGTATCATCTGAAAAGACACAGTTCTACAGTGTACAATTATTGTGTACAGGTTTGATTCCATAAATCAATGAGTAGAACACATACAAGAAGAGGCAAGTCTCTTACATGTGTTTAGGATGAGGTGTTTTGAAACCAGTCTTACCAGCAAGTAGACGAGCTGCTCCACTGTGATGAAAAAGAAGGTGAGCATCTGCCATAGACAAACTAGTGGGTGGCTGCAGTTGGGCTGACTCATGAGGAAGATTCACACAGGTGCCCTTGTTAGCCGTGTTGTCAAAGGTGATGGCAGAGCGTGTACCATGAGTCACTTTGCTTAGGACACCAATGCTGCAGCCCCTGGCTTGCTGTTTGTCATTGCTGGGTAGCGAAACCAACAACATACCTGTACGCAATAAAATAAAAGAGCAGTTGAAGCTGAAGTCACCCTGTTAGTATGTTACCAAATGTTATCAATTGCTACATCACACCATGTAGCAAACTGTTGCAACTTCACTCAAGTGTGACTGGCCAATGAAAACAACTGTTGACACACAAGAATGGTCTCAAATAATTGATTGAGCCCAGGCCTGTCAAGTACATAATGTACAAAGCTCAATTTATAATTTTATCTTTGTGTTCACAAAAAGGAATTGTCTGACATAGTATTTCCAATCGTGGAGGGATTTTACTAAGTTTAATAGAAGCCAGACTTTGTGGTTTCATATTGTGCAGCCATTACACAGTCATGCTTACCATGAGCTTTAATGAGTTCAAGATGAAGAGTGAGTCCTCTGCCAAGAAGTGTGTCGCTCTCTGCAAAGATTTTCTTGACAGCATCAGAGCTGACCAGACCACTTGCCCCACCTACACATCCTCTCCAAAACATGACTCTGTCTCTGGCATCAGCTCGTACTATCCTGCCTGTCAGCTCAATACAGTCACCTTTGCCAAACTCCAGCATAAACATCTTCACATGTTTCTGTCCAAATTCAGCATTTTGTTGTGCAACACACCAACCGTAAAATTCTAAGGCCACAAACAAAATATTATTCCTCTGCTCAGAAAGTCACTCATTGCTCAAAAGTGTATGGCATCATGCTGTACACACTGTGCAGAGGAAGTGAAGCTATAACCACATTAATTAAACTGAACATATCAAACATACTGAGGGTTCATTGCTCAGTTGGTTGCTGCCATTCAACAAAGACACATGAGCTCCAAAGTTAGACACTTGCAGTGTGCTATGACAAATGTCCCTGTGGATTTAAACGGCAGGGAACATATGCACACGATGCCGACTGCATGAGACCAAGTGAAGGGAGATCATCAGTCAAAGTCGTCTAGCATAGTCAACAACAGCAGTGAGATAACTATTATAACATAGCACTATTTTCATGCCAAGTCTGCAAGCAGGAGCAGCTGCATGTGCCTTTTGGACTAAGAAAAAAAACCCATAATTGACCTGTGCAAAAAGACAAATTTCAATCAAACTAAAACATGTCATGCATCTCCAACATGTGCCCAGATCTGGCAGTTTTGTGGCAATGCACGCTACTCTTTGCAACCATTCAGGTTGTAGCTCAAAGAGGAATTGCCAAAAACAGACACATTCACGTGATATCACTCTTAGGTGATAGAAAACTGTAAGTTGTGTTGGGTTCACACTGGAATGAGCATATAATGGCATGGCCATTGCCGGTGTCTTGTGAGTTAACAAATGGTCACTGCATGTGATACAACACCACCAAAATTACTAAACAAGATAGGCTTAAAATCTCACCTTCTTCTACAGTCGGAATTTCATCAACAGTCGGTGCGAGAATCAGACCCTCAAAACCATCGACATAGCCACAAAGCCACAGACCACGTTGACCCACAATAAGGATTGTGTCTGCACGTCTCAACGGGAGGACTTTAGATGGTGCGGTCACACCTTCGCTTGGAAATGCCAAGCTGGAGATACTCACTTTGGCCTGGCAAAGCCGTGGTGACGAGAAGAGTTGACCGGGGGAGCCTGGAAGTGAATGAGATGAAATTCAGAGTTCACGAATTGTTTTGATTAAGTTTACAAGGTATGTAAACAAGGGCCGGCTGATAATACTCTCTCACTTCAACAAGTTCAAGCAAAGCAAAATTTCTCATGAGAATTGGATGCCTCATTGAAAGGAAACCAACTGCTGCCTCAGCGAAGCAAAATGTTTTGAAGATCTCCAAAGGAAGAGATTAAGTGTTCAGTTTGGGTTTCTTTGACACCTTTTGCTATACAAACTGTTCACACATTTCTCAATGAACAACATTGCAATGCATCAGCTGACATCACTAATTGCCAACATACCATTATTGTGTCCACATCTATACACAACTGAGGAAGGTATTGGTTCAATGTTACTGTAAGCAATGATCTGTTCATGAGCAAACCAGAGGGAATTCATCTCTGTTGCAAGTTTGTTGGGTCTTGACTTAATGAACCATGCAGCTAAGCCACTGGGATTTTCAGGATGTTTCTTAAACATCTAACTTCGCTTGTTGGATAGCTGCAGAGTGCAAACTCAGTTTCTAATCAGTTCCTAACCTGAACAAAAAGAAATGACATTGTCATGAAGGCATCTCCTATAGTCTTCTTCTCGTGGTGTCAGTTGTAACAGCTCCTTGAATTCAACAGGCAAGACAAGTTCTTTGCGGATGACACCAGTCTTGTTGTCCACCTGGACTTGCAAAAGGCCTCCTTCGACTTCCTGTAGAACTCTCACAACATCACCTTGCTGCACTGAAAGATACCCTTGCTGAATGCAGCTCTCACCAAAAATGATTTTACCAAACATTTGCCCTGCAGTTAGAAATAATGCCAGCAAGAGAGTTTGTAACAGAGGCCGTTCCCTTTATTGTTGCTTTGTCTATTCAGGTCTGCCTTAAGATTCTCAGATAGAATATTTCCTTGTGTTTGGTCATTGAATTACAGAGGTTTTTAATGTCTAAGATGGATTAAGAAATACACATCAACACTGTCACCTAGCAATAGACACATTTAAGGTGGCTGAACATTAGCATAAAACACATGCATGCAGACAAAGGCACATTTTCTTTGCACGAGTCACATTGAGCTGTTCAGGTATTGCAGTTCACGCAGTTCATGCCACGGAGGATTCTAATCCCATCAGCATACCCTCGCACAAGTTGGTTGTTACATGACTTCGATGAAACGAGCCTGGGGATCTTCGACCTGGTGCACACCCTTCCATCCAGCCACTTGTGTCACTGTCATCTGCCTTGCAGTGAGCAACAACGAGCTCACCACAGCGCAAAGAAAGATACAATGCCTCACCATGATCAAGAAAATTGCGCGTTACCAAGAAAATCTGGTCTGTAGGAAATAAAATAAAGAAATAAATCTATCAGATGATTTCATCATATTATCACATGATCTTATCACATTATCAGATAATGTCATTACATTATCAGATGATGATATGATGACATCATTGTTAAGTTGCTATATGCACACCACACAAGCAAAGACTAAAAGCTGAAAATTGTCATTGGATTTTAATGCATGCAGTTCCACAGCTGTACTTTATACACAAATGCAAGGTTCGACAAAAAGGATTTTGTATGTGTATGTCAGCAGGTGATAGTAAATGCATTTAACATTATTTAATGTTAAATTTGCGCAAACAGAGACTGTTGAATTACTCTATACCGTATCGCATAGTAATTAAAGAGTACACCCACTCGGAAAAGCCTAAAATAGATGCACAGGTTATGTAGACCTGGGGTTGGGCTGCATGCAGTTTTAGACAAATGACAATAGTAATAGTGTCTCACCATATGCTAGTAGTTGGTGCACACCGGAACTGGATGGAGAGGTTCTCTGCTGTGTAGCACCCAGACTTGACGGCCGCTGGCGTCTTAGTCGACTACGTATGGCTGAGCCTAATCGGTGAAAACTGCCTGGTCTCTTTCTCTCAAGATAGCCTGTGTCATGACCTGGGAAGAAACAAAATACATTAACAAAGCAGCAAGCACATATGCTAAATGAGACCGGGTTACTAATTACACCAATGTGGCAGTTAGTACCGGTTACTACCGGTTACTAATTACACCAACGGGTTACTAATTACACCAACAGGTTACTAATTACACCAACGGGTTACTAATTACACCAACGGGTTACTAATTACACCAACGGGTTACTAATTACACCAACGGGTTACTAATTACCCCAACGGGTTACTAATTACACCAACGGGTTACTAATTACACCAATGTGGCAGTTAGTACCGGTTACTACCGGTTACTAATTACACCAATGTGGCAGTTAGTACCGGTCTGACTTTTAGTACCAGTGTACGATTACTGTAAGTTCTATTTGACACTAATTTTCATT
>JAOWAW010189171.1:7810-18873 GCA_028565695.1 Nicola tetela
TCTCACTAGAAGTGACTGGCTTTCTTTTATTTGCTCTCTCACTAGAAGTGACTGGCTTTCTTTTATTTGCTCTCTCACTAGAAGTGACTGGCTTTCTTTTATTTGCTCTCTCACTAGAAGTGACTGGCTTTCTTTTATTTGCTCTCTCACTGGAAGTGCTGTGTCTTTAATCTCATCCTCTTTTATCAACTGTCTTCCTCCTTTGGCTGCTTGTAAAGCGATGAAAAATTCTCAGCTTTTGCTCTTTTCTCAATAACCTTGTTCTGGCTTTGGGCGCTACTTTCTCTACCTGTGATTGTCCTCCCCAAATTGTTACTTTCCTTCCAATCAAAGACAATTCCTTCGCACTTCGCAACAATTGGATATTGATCTTCTCCTTCCTGACTGTAAAACTGGTGTGATTGAACTGACTATTCTGTTTGAGATGAAGATATCTTCCGCTCACCTTCTCCAAGATTTATGCTTCTGTGATTTCTGACCAATATTCAGTCTAGAGGCGGGTCTTGCGTAGTGTTCTATCTCAATATAACCTTGAGACTCTCACACTCTTATGCCCAGATCTTCAGTCACTGCTTGTCATCTATGCTCGGAACTCCGTTGCCTCGCCACTCTTTGCTTTTACTCCATGTTCCGCTCTCATCCTGATCCACTCTGGCTTTGCACTGCCACTTTGCCATTTCTTCCCCCAATTCATCAAGTTAATTTCCCTTTTGCAACAAAACTCATGGAGGTATTGCGTTATTATTCATTTCTGTGGGATTTCCAGGTGCATGTGCTTTTTTCTCTTTCCTCCTTTTCCCAACTGAATTGTATACAGCACTGACGCATAGCAAATGGCCAAAAACCCTTGCACATAGTCTTATCTCCCCCCCCCCCCCCTGCTCGTTTTGGTCTCTTCTACCATCACACCACTATATTCACTCATTACTGTACATTGCATATCCAATGATATCAGTTGCTTGGTTTTCTGCTTTTTCTAGGCAGTTATACCCGAGGTTGGTGTAGGGGCAAACCCTTTATTTTTCAATAATGAGCATTTTCATTATTTATGATCAGCCATCCAATTCTCATCTTATTTTGAATGCTCCGAAATACCACATCAGTGCGCACAGAGTTCACAGAGCTGCTCTAGATCTGGTGGTTTTTGCTTGCACTGGTGCTGTGAATGGTCACCAAGAGAGTTATTGTCCTTGGCTGTCAGGTGTATGGCCTTGCCGACTGTCGTCTGTTGTTCATGGGATTGTGTTTGTCGTATGTGTAATAGGGAAAGTTTGTGTGACCAGATGCCAATATGGGAGATAGATTTTTATCTTGCTTGCTCTTGTTGAAGTTTTGCTCAGAGCTGGCTTTGTCTCCTTTATCACACACAGGTGCTAAACCCTCTGCCAGAAGCTCCGTCAAAAGTGACTGGTGAGCTTCATCAGATGGCCTTTATTTTCTGTAGGTGCCATGTTTGCTCTGTACATAGTAAATGAATGTGGTGAGAAATGAAGCATGATGGTGATTGCACAACTGTTTAATGGCATTTTTTTCTTTCCTGCTTGACAGGTCAGCGAAGCACAACATCTCAGCTGGTAAGATTGATCTAAACAGCATGCTAGGAAACAGCAGTATAGTAGATAGTGTATGCATGCAAGGAAACAGCAGTATAGTAGATAGTGTATGCATGCTAGGAAACAGCAGTAGGGTAAAATCTCGATAATTTGAATATGGTGTAATTCAAATATTCGCTTTATTCGAAGTTTTATGCGAGACGGAATTTTTGAAGATTGAAATGCACTGTTTTCAAGCTGTTAATTTGAACTTTCAAGTCACTGTGTACACTTAATTTGAAGCACGAAAGCCATATTAGGCCAGGATTTTCCCTGTAAAGGGCAGTAAACCACGGCCACTGGCAGCTGCGAGGTCGACAGTGCATACATGCTCCTACTATTCTTACATCCGACAACGTACCTGCGTAGTGGCCTCCCAGAGGTCTCTGAAGTTGTAGTGCTAAAATAGGAGTATCCTTGTGAAAGAGTCGTTGAGAATTGTTTTCTTGCTTGAGCTGGCTTTGTCCGTGTGGCAAACAAGCATTGTGGACTCTTTTGGCAATTGATTACAGTATGTGTAGTCTGCAGGTACTTGGCCATGTATACTGTTGACATGTACATAATTGTGATACATGTTTTACTCATTAGCAGAGGATTATTTCAATGCATCTCTATTCTGTTACATGAAGTTTTTGGCCTTGCTGGATGCTGTGGTGTTTTTCATATACTTTGATGTACATATGACCTTTACTACAAGGAAATCTGCAGATGTTGGATAATTAGAACATTCACTTAATTAGAAGTTTTGGTCTGGATGAGTTTGAATTAAAGGGATTTTGCTGTATAGTAGATAGTGTATGCATGTTAGGAAACAGCAGTATAGTAGATAGTATATGCATGCTTGTGTGTGTGCGTGCATGCACATGTGTGATGTGTGTAAGCCATGGTGTGCATGTCATGTTTGAACCTAGATAGGACTTGAGAGATCCTGATTGGGTAGTCATGACATTAAGAGAAAATGCCAGCATACCAGTCACAAGAGACTTTTTGTATGAGACATTTCACCAAATGTCTTTGGCTTCACCAGTCGAAGAGACACGGGGATTCAGAAGGCTAGGATACCCAAACTATCACAAGTTAGGTGTGAGACTCACTAGGGAGATGCATGCTACCAAGTTTAAAAGCCCCATATCTCGTACAAAACATTTCTTGTGAGTGTGCTGGTACTTCTTCTTCATGTTCCATTTGAACGTGCTCAAAATCCATTGTCACAGGTACATATAATGTGTATGTTCTATGTAGGGGGTCATCTCCAATTACCAGACATTTCTGCAAATCCAAGCAATGTTCTGATTAATGGTTACTCACACACCCACCCTCTCAATCCAAACAAATGTCTGACTCTAATCAGTTCATGTATAAGACAAGTTGCAGAGCACCATGCGGAATCACAGCATTGAACATTCTAGACTTATATGTCTAAATTGCACTTGATCATCAGACAGTCCATAAAGGTTTTCCATTGCCCAGTCATCATCTTGTGACCCTCACTGCCTACTTGGCCTCATGTTCATGGCCGTGGTACTTTGTGGCAAAATACTAGCCTCAGGTTTCCAAATAATGTTTCCTGCTTCTTGACTGCCAGAAAATATTTGGCTCAACAGCAATCTAGCTTCATAATGGTAGCGCAGAACCGCTTACTCAGAAAACGAAAACTGCTGCAATGTGAGTCATTGCACGTGTGTAGACTGCTGACCGGTAGCTTGGTGTGTAGACCTGTGCACACAGGCCAGACGGCATGCACATGTATGTATGTGTATGCTGCGCCGGCCACTGCGCTGCTGTGTAGGTCTATGTGTGCTCATACTGAGCACTTGCATGGATCTCCAGGACACCCGTGTACAATAACAATAACTGGCACAGGGTACGAGGTCTCGACCACATGTGCACAAAGTGTTGCCTTGCACATCTGTGATGGCCAGTTATCCTGTGTCTGACATTTCCTTTCTGGACAGGCTTCTTACCCACCCACTCAGATCCAAACACTGTTCATATTTTCAGAAATGTCAGGTAATGGAAGGTGACCCCTAACTTCCAAAATGTTTGATGAGAGAATGAACAGATATGGGATTTATAACATCATAGTATACAAACCCCAGCCCATCTACTCTCAACATTTGTTGATGAGTACGTGCTGGCTGGGTATTGTACTGTTCAGTATGTGGTAGTCACAAGAGCAAGTTAACCTGTGCAATGGTGTTGTTTGGGTAGTGCTGAATAACCTTGTGTTCTGTAAATCAGTCTAATTGCCACAACTACCTTTTTGTCATGTAGGGTAGCAGCAGTGAGAAGAAGAAGGGTCCAGGAAGACCTTCAGATGGTCCAAAGCTGGCAAGCCCAACAACAGCTACCATGCCTGCTTCACCTGCAGGCATGGGCAAGACCGACAGCCCAGCAAAGGAGCGTCCTGGAGAGCAGTTAGTGACATAACTTCCTGACAAGTCTGCTCACCATTGTTTTTCCTTCATCAATAGTTTCTCATTTTCTCTTTGTCACTTTTCCTCAATGGCTTCCTCTTAACCCCCCCCCCCCCCCCACCACCGCGCGCACGCATGTGTACGTGTGTGTGTGTGTGTGTGCATGTGTGTGTGTGTGTTGTGTGCGTGTATGTGTGATCTGTCTTTCTCTGGCTATGCTGTATAAAGACTTTAAGTGCATTGCTGTTTTTCTTCATACATGCTTTGTTATGGTGTGTGCAGATGGAGAGCTTTGTACAATTATATACCGCAAAACTTTGATGAGCTCGAACTGAAGGAAGGCGACATGGTACTTGTGGTTGAGCAGTGTGATGATGGCTGGTTTGTTGGCACTTCAATGCGCACAAACAAATTTGGCACGTTTCCAGGAAATTATGTCATCCGCACTTGATAATCAGTGCTTGTCAGGTAGGTTGGGTTGTTATACAAGAATGAAAGACATATTTAGGACTTGGGAGATCCTGACTGGGTAGTTGTGATGTGGCATATTATTAAGCGGACAAGCCTTTGCATTTGTTTAGAGTGGAGATGCCTTGTCTTGTGCGATTCATCTGTAAAGATGGATTGCAGGCATGTGTGTGTCTTATGGTGCAGATGGCATAGACTTTCCTTATCACAGCTTACAGTTCTGAAACTAATGACAATATTCAGCCACCGTTAGATGTAATAGATGTACTGGTATGCAGTAATACAGGTAGTTAGTCTTCTTGAAATGTGGGCATCAAGTTTCTGATTTTTTTTCTTTCAATGTGCTTCTGATTGTACAGGATGCTCTATGATTCACACACTACTTTTGTTGACATAGCAACAGCCAGTGAGCAATCAGCTACATTACAGAATCTAAGAACGAACCAAGTTCAGTGCTTCATCATGCACTCCTCTGCTGATAGATTACTTGCCTCTGCTGCTCTCTCTCTCTCCCTCTCTCTCTCTTTCTTGTTCAGGCCTGTCTGCATTCCACACACCTTTCACATTTCTTCATTCCTTCTGTTTGCACTATTTTGCTGAAGAAGGAGAGTACTATAGCGGTGATGCATCAAGCAATCCAAAAATCAATAAGCACACGTTTTTTTTAACAGAACTGCACAGTTGCTTTGATGGACAGAAAGAAAACTTAAAGAAGACAGTGTACATCTTTATGTAGAATTTCTAGTGTTTAAAGGGAAGAATGTGAAGATGAGAAAGAGTGAAAATAAGTGATCCACTTGTTTTTTTTTTCTGTTGCTCTTCACCTCCAGCTTTCATGGTGCTGTTATACTTGCATTTTTTGCCAGTATAAATACCTTACATCATTGTCATCTGCTGCTAAGGGGTTAAAAGAAAAATGAGGCAGGGGCGAATTTTTTTACAAATGAAGAAAGTTGTGGACTATGTATGGCTTCTAGTTCATCCATGGAGTGGATACAAGTCATGATGAGTTCTTTGGATGATCTTCAGTCGCCCTCAACCATCGATAGTTGTCTGGCTGGATGCCATGCTGCTTGATTGGCTAACCCCTGACCCTTCACTGGTCTGTGTTACCTGGCTGCTTGTTACCATACTGTCTGTTTGTTGCAAGCTCCGGTTGCTGTCTGGAGGATCCCCTGGTTGGCCAGCAACACTAGCTCCACCACTGAGTCTCTGGCGGGCTGCCATGCACCGGCTGTCAAGGTCTAGGGAATTCGTTTTGATGCTCAAGTCTTCCTCTAGACGCTGCAAGGTTCTTTGTAACTGATCTCGTGTTTGCCTGTGAGGACAAAACAAAAACCAGTTCACCGGTGCACTGTGTTGATACCATCAGGTCTTCATTTCGGCAGATTCGGTATGACAGGCCTGGGAGAAAACTTGCTCTTGTGACAATCATACTAACAGTCCGCCCACAAACTAATATGAAAGCAGTATGATAAGTATGTGACTAAAGTCACAGCTGGCTTGATCTTTTATGGACATTAGGCCTGCCAGTATAACTGCCAGCAGAAATAAGGAAAAGATACTTAAATACTAGTATGCTGTTTAAATGACACAGTATGTGAAAATGTATAGCTCTATCAATGCAAATGGCCACTGCAGGTCAGTGTACTAATATAGATGGCAATGGTTGACAGGTTGCATGCAAGGCTCTTTTGAATAAATGCATTGAGTTACATTCCCAGCTTTTTTTTACAAATGAGTTTGCTTTTACTGCTCAAGCATTGTGCTAGGACATATCCTTACTGAGCTGCTTCCAGCTGCTTGGCCAGAGCTCGCATTGTGCCAGTCAACTCGTCCACCTCTTGTGTAAGCCCGAACTGGGCAGGGTCACGACACAGCTCAACTCGTGGTCGCTGTGTGCGCATTTCCAAACGCGTTTGGGCAACCTGATTGCAGACAAGACATTTTGAGGAAAGTTAGGCCAAGTCTTCTAAATTCAAAAAAAATTCCACACCACAACATGATATTCATGATTCATAACCTGAAGTGTGGTCTCTGAACATCTGTGCATTCATATGTGCACAAAAACTTTGTAAACTGATGATTTTCTTTAGGGCATGTTTGTTTAGTATGACACCACATTTCATTTAGTTGTATTATAATTTTGATAGTACTAAGTATCAAATAACAGCCCCGAATGAGTCTAGCACCAGAAGTAAATTGACCTCTCAGTCAGTCATGCAGCCACCCACTGATATCCACATAACAGTACAAATACAAACAGGCCCTTAACATATCTGGCATATTAACTTGTACCAAAGATGTTAAAATTTGCCAAACATTGTTACAAAACTGGTGCAAGACAAGTCAAGAGCTGTACCATCATTGGTGGTTGTTTGTCCTGCAAAGCCTTTGTCAGGCCGTCAATTTCTTGGTCAACAGCAGCTAGCTCATCCATTGTCTGTGTGCATAAGATGAAATAAAGACAAGTTACCCAATCTATCACTTTTTTGTAATTCACTAGATAGCATTCAGTTCAAAAAACACCCGTCCTGCATGGAGCAAATTTCAACTGTCTGAAGAATGATGTTACTTAAGATGATAAAGATCTATTTCTTCTGAACACAACATTTGAGAAAACTGACAAACGAGAGGCTATTAAAATGAGGGAAAAAATGATATGAAGGAAAAGAAAGAAGAACATGCTCCTGTTCATTCTGTGCAATCAAAATGCATGTTATTAAATATAGCCAGCCTTTGGGTCAATTTTAACCTCAGAGAAGTCTGTTTGCCCCCTATGAAGATTCTGCCTTTTGCCACAAAACAATATTTAGCATGCTGGGACTGTTATCATCTTATTATTCTCATTTCAACAAATCCATACTCTGAATCAGTTTGCAAAAGCTGCACAAGGACAGTAGCGTGACCTCAAAATGCACAGCCGCATAAACTTACATTCTTTCTTTGCCACTCCAGCTCATTTTTAGCCTGGCTCATTTCATGAATGCGCCGCCGAAAAGCAAGATTTGTTGCACGGTGCTGAGCATCCAGATCAACCCGTGTCTATCAACAGTTAACAATGGTAAATTAAAATTTGATTGTCGATTTTTTTGTTGTTTGGAAAAGTTATGCAAATCAATGAGCTTGCCATCAATGATCATGCCCGAGCCGCATAGAGCATCCATATCATAAGAGAACACTGAGTAAAAAAAAGTATTCAATAATGTCAGTACAAATACCTCTAGCTATCCTTCATCACTTGCCCTGTCTTCCTTCTCTCTCTCTATCTCCTCATTGTTCTATTCTTGAACCAATTAAGTCATGTCATATTGCCACGCCAATCCTTGACAGTGTGCAGCACAAGACATTTTGTGATTGCATGTTTGGCACAAGCATATTCCTCTGGTCTACAGTGATGATTTCATTTTAATCAAGCTGAGTTTCTTTGATCATCATCACAGGTCACCTCATATGATGCCATTCCGAGCTTTGCAAAGAAGACAAATGTATATAGTAGACAGAGTAGTTTGAACTGTAACAATTTCCAAAGGGAAAAAAAGCTATCATTCTGTGCATGTTTATATACAAATTTGGATTTTGCCAGCATATGGGATGCTGCTTCTGGGAAGAATTTAATGAAATAAGAAAAAAAGAAAAACAGAGAAAATTTCTCTCTGAGTGCATCTGCAACCACTCCCATCTATGTGTTCTTGCTCATTTTCAACCCATGCTCACCTGCGCAATTGTGTGGTTGATTGCTTCTCGCAATGACAGCGAAGACTTCATCTCTGCCTGTGCTCTCATCGTGTTGTAGTTTGAGTAGGAATCCCATGTTGCCGGAGTAACACTCCTATTCAAGGTCAATTGAAAAAAATCAGCTGGTGTTTTCGTGTGTTTCTCACCGAGATCAGGCGCTATTTTAAAAGATAACAGAGGAGAAATTAATTCTTAAGCCTGCTAACTGTCATTATACAATCATACATGTATGCCATCAATGGTTGTGCTCAAACCCAGTCTGTTGTGTTTCTTACCCTTTCTCCACTCGTGTAGGGTTAAGGTGATATCCGATGCCTTCTGATTTGTTCTCCAGATTAGCACAGCTGTCGTCAATTTGATGTGCATCACCCTTGTCAGTGATGTCAAAGTGGAGCTGTTGTCGTGCATCTTGCAGGGCACTGCACACAATTTCAAGTTGCAAAACAAGCACTGTACGCCTAACATGGCACTAGTAAACTACATAGTATGATGTCAAGTACAAAGCCTGCAGGGGTACCACTAAAGTTACTCTAATCTGTGGAAATATGGCTCTGTTAGGAAACATATCGTTTTCAAACTTTCAAGAATTTGTACTGGTTTGTATCTGTTTATTTTCAACTCAACAATGCCCTTGTGCACTTGCAGCCCATAGCCATGGGTTGTGCTTTTGGTGCTAGACTTACCTCAGCTGGTCATATGCTTCACCAACTTTCTGCTCCAAGACAGCTCTTACTCCTTCGACAACCTCAAGCTCCTAAAGGAGTACATGTGTCAGTACACAACGGAGAAAGACAGATAGACAGATAAATAGTTGAAAACTCCGAGACTCAATGCAAGAGGGCCTTAATTGCGTTCCTTTTCCTAATAATATCCGGTATGCTGTTGACATACCAGTACCGTTTTCTTGTCCAAAGCAGGAGTATCGTTATATACAACAGACTGGCACAGTACAGTAGAACAGTCAAACGACGTCACTTGTTGAGCCTAATGGTCTCCTCCGGTAGATAATGTAATAATAATTATAAAAGTCAAACTAATGTCCATACCTTATGGAGCTGCAGCTCGACGTTGTCCCGAACTTGATCTATTGAAATTCTGCTCTCTCGAAGAGTGAGACACTCAATAACCACCTCGAGGGGTACCTGTTTGGCCTGCAACTCTTCCTCGGTGACACCTTTTCGCTCAGTCAGTGCTGTTATTTCCGCCTCTACCTGCGACATGCAGTGTTCAAGTGCCTTCCTCCATTTGTCAACATCACCAGACCGTTTGATCATACGACTGTTCGAGTCATGTTGTGTCCAGTCCGTCTTGCTTTGAGTGCTGTTGCGCAGAGCTGTGCTCGTCTGCCTCATGGCGTTGCTGGCCTCCCTTTGACGAATTGCTGTCGTTGACATGACTGCCTTCGATTTGTGCCAGTCCACCGGTTCGTATTTCGCAGCATACCCTGGTACAGCCATTGTTGTATTTGCAGAACTTGAGCTTCAGAAGGTCTAGAACCAACGCGCGTATCTCTCTCACTCTCTCCAGAATGCTACAGACTCAGTTTCAAAGCCGACACAAGACTAAAGTTGAGCTCTAGAACTTGCATGTCCCGATGTCGCGGCGTCCTTGACCTCCTTCAAGTTGTCGCGCCGCGCCGAACGGGGACCGCTTCCGGACGCTTTGGTTGTTATGGAAATTGCGTTGCTAGGATATTATAAAGAATTAAAAATGGCGTTGGAACATCGATTCATCAAGCCAGCCAGGAACCAGCCATGCCTGCCAGGTCCAAGTTGTAGCTTTTCTTTAGGTGATCCAGCACTATATTATTAGTATGCACTCGATCTAGACTCTCACCTAATCGCTGTTGGTGGATCTAAAAAAAGCTACATAGACGCAGTTTACAGAATACTCAGAAGGCAATGTGTTTCAGGTTGGTGTCGATGTAGTGGTAGCGAGTAGCCCAAGGTGAAGATCGTCTCGGAGTCTTCATTTCCTTTAGAAACTGAACGATTTACAGAGTGAATGGATGATCAGTTTGGGCTTACAAATTCCTTCGTTTGCCTGCTTTCACTAGCAAGATCTTGGACTTGAAGGAAATCCTCGCGTGACCTACATCCTCTAGCTGTGATCATGTAGATGTAGACATGGCAACCACAACAGCCCCTGCAAGTGGAGGTGGGACTGACGAAAAGGATTCGCCCGTGAGTTCGCATTTTGAGGCGCTCATCACAGAGCTCGAGTCGAGTGAGGGACAGCTAGGCGCAACTCTCCGGTAAGTTTGGCTCTTGCTGGTGATCGCTTTAGGGAAAGGTAGTCGGAGTCACGGTTGTGTTTCTCTGGTTGTTTAGTGCTGTCTACGATGAGTCCAAGCAAGAGCAGTTTTTGCAGCTGCTGGAAGCTCGCATTAAGCAGCATGACAAAGATATCGAGCGTATGTGCAACCACCACTATCAAGGATTTATCGAGTCCGTGAATGAGCTCTTGAAGGTCGGAGCAGACGCTCGGAAACTGAAGGTTTGTGATGAGTAATATTGTCATTGCTTGCAGTATTCTGTGCAGTATTAAGCAACATTCAGGACTATTAAACGTAAGCATAATTACTAAATTGTGTGTATGTCGTTCAAAAAGAAAGGTGCAAGCAACAGAGCACGTCTCACACGCAAAAAGACAAGAAGCGAAATGAAAATTACAACAGTAACGATTGGCCCGTTCATCGGTCGATCGCTTCCAGTCTGTACAAAAACCCAGGGAGAGACAGAGAAATACCTACAGCACTAGTACAAGACTAAGTGTGTGTGTGTGTGTTTGTGTGTGTGTGTGTGTGTGTGTGTGTGTGTGTGTGTGTGTGTGTGTGTGTGTGTGTGTG